>MU226072.1:851414-862267 GCA_018584345.1 Thuja plicata | reverse complement strand
CCTCCAAATAATGTTTTGGATGCGGGGTGCGGTCTCGAATGCCAATTCTCAACTTCAAGACATCCTTCACATTTGGTGACACTCTTGAGTTAGATTGCCAAAATAGTTGAATTTGATCCTTCACATCCTCAGTAAGCTTCTTATCACAATGTGGAAGTCTCCAACCATAAGCCCATGTATCATTTTGAAGAGGATCATCAAGTCTTTCTCTTCTTGCAAGTGCTCTATCCAAATTTTTATGATTTAGGTTCAAGTCAACACAAGTTTGTCTCATCAAACGAGCCTTTCTCAAATGATGACTTACTAAGGAGGTTGTAATAACCCTCATAGCAGCTCTCTTATCTTTTTCCTTGGTAGTCTTCCAAATGGAATTGAGAGCACTAAAAATATTTCTCACAATAATAGAATTCCTCTCCTTTTTCTTGTTCACACTAATCTTCAATTTGGCTAGAATAGGTCTCATCTTCTGCATCTTTAACAACTACATAAACAATCAACATTGCTCAACCAATGTCTTGTGGCTAAAAAATTGATCAAATTTTTTGAAACTCACAACCGAACGTTCTTTCTGATCGCTTGCCATCGAAATTGCTCATTATGTTCTCATCAATCTCAAGTTACCATTTTGTTGTTCTTGAAGGTCTCAAATTTAAAGTTTGTATTCTTCCTCACAAGGGACATCATTTCTCATATAATTTGGAGATGTGTAATGCTGATTTGCTTGTTGTGCACCATTATCATTGTCAATTCCTTCATATTCGAATAGTGTATTGTCATTGTTAATGTCCATACTTCCATTGTCCGCATCTACATGTTCATTTTCAAAACCTACATTTTCATCTTCAATCCCTACATTCTCATTTTCAATATTATTGTCATAAATCATTTCAAATTCATGTTCTTCTTCACTTGAAACTACATTTAAGGGTGAGCCTATGCCCACATCTTCATTAAAATTTAACATACCTTGTCTCTTATTCTGATGGGCAACCCTATCCATTTCTCTATACACTTCAATATCTTCATTTGAGAGCTTCCTCTTCCATTTATGCTTTCGACGACTACTACTCCCCATGGTGAGACCAAAAAGGTGATGCAACCTTTGATAATATAGAGATTCCAACAAAAAGGGTCAAAAAAGTGTTTTTTTGTCTTTCACAACTGATTTCTCATGAAATTCTCTGCAGAAAAATGTGCTTCTCGGACAGGGAGCCAGAGAATGAATTTTCTCTTTTAGATACCAGTAAAGAATATCGGATGTCCGATATCTCCCGCCCATATTTGGATTCAAGCTTTTCATTTTCATCCTATTTTTATTTTACTTTATGTATTACTATTATATTTAAACAATATATTAATTTTATAGTAATATTAATATTATATTTATATTACTATTATTATTATATTAATATTAATATCATATTAATATTATATTTATATTAATATTAATATTTATATTAATATTAATATTATATTCTCTACTTGCTAGAGAGAGAGAGATCCTACTCCCTCTCTCTCTATAGTTCCTACTCTCTCTCTCTCCTAGGTATTATTGTTATACTATAAATATTAATACTAATATTATATACTATTATAAAATAGAGAAATAAATAATAATATAATACTAATAGTTAAATAATTATATAATACTAATGCTATTACCATCTAATATTAATATTAAAACAAATGAAATTTATAATATATAAACTAAAAATATAAAATCATAAAACTGGAAAATTTGAATCATAAAATTGAAAAGAGGTTTGAAATCAAAATGTTGTATTTGCGTGGGAGATACTGACTTAGACAATGTAGCTGACGACCATTTTTTCACCCAAAATTGATGAAACAAAAAGGGTTTCTTAAAGACGTTATCAGCTTTCCATCAATATAATTGCTTTCAGAATTCGAGTTCAGTAAGTAATTATTACTTATTTTCTAGTTGAGTTATCTCTAAAGTCCTGATTGACCGACTGATTGAAAAAAAATATAACTTTCAAACGGTTTAACCTTTTTGAAATCTGAAACATGTGTCACATTCTATGCTTCACCTACTATAAGAAAAAAAAAGTTTGCAATTTTGTAAAGTTTAGAATTAGTTAAGGTGGTCAGACACGAGAGTTTTTTTATTTTTAAATTTTGTAGCAGAAAATTCATAATTAATTTTTTATTTGGTAAAAAATTACACAAAAAATATGCGTCACATCCGGGCATGAGTCTAATACTTATATTTAGAATCTTGTGAAAATATATCATCATTTTATTGTGATTAAGGTGGTCGGACATACACATACTTTTTTATCTTTTTCCTAAAATTTTTGTACTACTACATTGAAATCTAAAATATTGAACAATTATATAAATTTTTTTTTAGACAAGGCCTAGTAGTTTAGAAACTACATTCAATTTCCTACATATTTTATTCTTACAAATTTTTCACATAAGGTTGATAAGATGTTAAAATTTTTATGTCAAGTTGACTAACCCTGATTTTTTGAATTTTCATTGCCACTTAAGGCCATAGCTTGGTATACCATGATCCTGAACATACCCCCTAGAGTTGGAAAGAAATTCTATAGAGACCAAAACAATTTGGATTCAACAATTAGTGACTTTGTTAGAAATGAGGAAGAAAAGAAAGAGCTCACCAAGGTCGACACCCACTACCTTCCTGAAGGGCTGAAAAGATTGTAGAGGTTCCTGTTAAGATCCATCATCTACTACATTACCCTTGACACCAGGTTTGACAGAATTTGAACCTACCATTTTGTTCTCTTGAATCATTTTTGCCATGGAATGTAGGTGTCTATACCATTTTATTTGTATGCTTCAATAAATGATAACATTAATGGGTATAGAGAGAAGGCCATAGCTAACCTTGCCCTGCATGAAGGACTTTTTCTTTTAATCTATGAATATTTTAAGGCCCAAATCCTTGGGAAGGAGGTGACTCAGAAAGATGAGATGGAGGCCTCTGGTTTAGACTACATTCCTTCAAAGATGGATGATAGTGATGGTTTGCATTCTGAGGATAATGATGAGTATGATATGAAAAAGAACAATCTAGGTTCGTCTTCCAAAACGCACAGAGTCAGTCTGCAAACCATCAAAAAAGAGAAATTGGTTACCCCTAAAAAATATAATACCCTAGTTATTTCTTCTGAGGAAGATTGCAATGATAATGAGGAAGGTATGAACATAGATGGTGAGGAGTTTTTTTCCAGCGGCAAAGGCAGAAAGAGAAAACAACCTACAACGGGTAAAAGTCAAAACAAAAAGGATAAGAGCAAGGATTTGAGAGCAGACTAGAAATATCCTGAGGACAACACTCGCTGTGTCTCCCCTATTTTAGACCACAATCTAAAGAGGAAGCTCCAGGGAGATTACCAAGAGACCAATCAGACTATCCCTTCCCCTCAAAACTCTCAACCCCATAATACGGGGAAGGATGATAGGCATGATAGCTAGTTCTGTTGTTATATGGAAGAACATGGGAAGATAATTGGATGGCTTGACTTCAATGTCAAAAAAGAAAAGATGGGGATCACCAGAGAAATTATAAACCCCAAGGTTTTTAAAGGAGAGGGAGGCCGTATCAAGTTGGATGAGCTTATTGACCCATCTATGGTGGTGCTTAGTGATAATAACAGGAAGTATGAGATGGACCTGCTCAACAATTCCCAGAATAACATGGTAGATAACTACAGAACCATCAAATATCTATTCCACGAAGTGGAGGATCTTCAAAAAAGGGTTAATGACAATGACAAGGCTAAAAATGACAACAATACTGAGGATTGAGAGAATCTGAGTAGCAGAGTGCAAAAGATGGAGGGTAATATGACTAGGGTAGAAGCTACCCTAAAGAACATAGCGAAGAAAAGCTATAATATCCTTAAAGCGTCCAAAGAGAATACCAAAATGATCATCGAGAAGTTGGAGGCAAAATTAGATGGGCTAGAGGCAGCCAACATGGAAGTGGAGACTGAACAGAACACTGAATAGGGTCCCGACAAGAGAACTACATCCAGAACCAACAAGATTAAGGACAAGGACATGGCGCTGGATCTCTAGAAGATCAAGGATTCTACTGCCAACATGGAGGTTCTCAAGGCCAAGGTGGCCACACTGATGGTGGACTTATCATGAGGGCCCCTGGTCTTTTCTGCTGACCCCGTTTTATTTTCTTTTGTAGAAGCTGTCTATTTTTTTTCTCTGGCCTTTGTTGGCCTATTCTATCTTTTTGCTTTGTTACATTTTAGACTGGGACTAATGCTTTTTTAACTATGTTTCAGGTTTCAGGAACCCTATAAAACCTATTTTAATTAATAAAAAACATTGAAATTGTCAATTTTTATAATTAATTCAAATGAAGCATTATAACTCTTGGGTTATAAATTAATAGATTAGAGAATGCGTAAAGAAAGCTAAATAGTTTTAATATAAATATTTATATTAATAAGGTCAAAAGAGCACTGATAAAATCTACTTATGAAGAAATTTAATGAAGCTAAAGACTTGATTGATATTGCTCCAATAAGATAGAAAATAAAAATAAGAGAGATAAATGGCTCAAAATTATGCTTAGATAATTAAAGATGAAAACCTATGTTGTTAGGTACAAAAGATCATTCCATGAAATTATTTTTAAAATAAAAATGATTTTGAACAATTTAGATATAAATTAGGGTTTGCGCCTTCAAAAATTATTGCAAGGATAATTGTTCAATATCCTATAGTGGAGGTACAACATCTAGAGATTCAAGGAAGAGATAAATCTATCTACTAACCTCTAGAGGTATATATTCTAGAATTAAAAGATGACATTCCCCAAGTAGGAGAAATGTAATTAGAGGGAGCTCAACTCTAGTTGACTATCATATTTTAGAGGGATTTTCAAATTAAATAAAATTAACATTCAATGAATCCAATAAGACACGATCTCACCTCAAAGTCATAAATTAAATGCTACTCTCATGGAAATAACAGTGTTGGATTTAGAGGAAGTGATAAAACCATGCATGTTGTGGGAGCTTTAGCTTGTGATATTTTTTATTTGATTGTCAGTTCATCCAATCCTCTTGTTTTAAAGCACTTATATTAAAGAAAAAATAAGAGGTACTTATGTAAAGGATTTAAGATGAACAAAAAAAGATTAGAGGTAATGATAATGATAATGATAATATAACTCAAAGTATCCTAAAGGATATTTATTTTGATATAAAATTAAGATTACTTTAGATGAGGAAAAAAACTATTCATTGAAAGTGGATGTGTACTCTTACTATAGGATAGGATATAGCTTTTTCTATAGCCTTACAAACTATGAGATGATAAGGAAATGATGAAAATGTCTTGCAATATAAGTAGCAAGAAAAAAATATTATTTGGTTGGGTTTTAGTTTGAAATGTGAAATGTTAACCATATTGGTAATACATCTTAATAATAACAAGCCTCAAGTAGTTAGATATAGAATGTAGAGGTTGATGTGCTAGAGAAAGGAAAAAGAGATATCCTTAAAACTTAGATTGTAATATTATAAATCATCATATTTCATGCATTTTTTGTAGGGTGGATGATGCTTGGTGATGTTAAGATAATTTGAGAAATGATTAAGTAAGATGAGTCGACAATGAACAAACCTTAAGGCAATCTATTAGTTACATGGATTCCACATTTGATGACATTGTGAAATATTCACAACATTTCAAGGCTTAATCTTGATGCCCATATTATATCAAGTACTTAAGAGGTCAATTGGCTTCTGAATGACATCTCTACATTCAAGGGCATATTTGATAGACAATGATAAAAAAAAAGTTTCAAGGCCATTGAGGAATGTTTTTTTTTACCTCCAATACTTGTCAAAAATTGTATGATGAAATCATTAGATGATTGAAAACCTAAATTCTATATCATTGGTGTAGCTTTATTCACATCCATCACTTAGGAGGGTAAGATAGATCCAATCTCATGCTACACTAAATCGTATAGGTTGCTGAAATTAGATTCTAGTTTATATAATTTCATTAAAGAAACTGAAGTGCTCCTTAATACAAGGTAGATGACTCAACTCAATAAGTTGACACAAATATTTGAGCATAAGTGGTCATCAAAAGAATAATATGATATGTGGATGAGGAATTATTTATGAAATGTGTGATGTTGATTCTTTACATCACCTAAAATAATATGATATTTTTTAAGTGTGTGTAGGAATTCCAAGGTATAATAGATAATAAAATGACATATTCATGAATAATAATTCTATTGATATGAATTAGTCCAGATTAATTTTATTTAACCAAATACATAATTAACCTTAATTCAAATGTAAAAGGAGATCACAATATTATAATATTTTATGTACTTAGATAAACATTTATTAAAAGTTGTTATTTTTTGTTGTCATTCTTAAAAGTAGTTACAATGGTGTCTTAGTTAAATTTGGGGGTTATTCTATGTTCTCATATTTAGAACTATATGAATTCAAATGGAGAAGTGATATAATTTTTATAAGGATGAGCATAATTGGAATGAGGAGGCTTTGGTTCTCTTGGATTTTAAGTTGAAGCTTGGACTAAGATATAGGCTTCCATGGAGCACACTAAATTAACTTAGAGAACAAAGTTGTGCCCCTCCATATCTTTTCCAATATGATGCCCTACAAGTTCTATAAGCCCCATACTTGAAATGATATATTCCAATTCTTGCCCTAAGCCTTTAGTGTAAAAAATGTAGGTGATGTTTTGATTCTTGGTAACCACATTTGGTTATATTAATGTTTAAGTCTAATAATTGTTAACAAATTTATTTATTTTCTACAATGGAAGGGTATCCATAGTTGTTATAGCTAACTTCACACACTCTAAGCTTCTAAATGATACATTAGATTTTGACAATTTTTTTAATGTCTTCATAAGTCAGAGCTATTGTTTTAGCTTTTCGGTAGTCAAGACGAACTTTGTGGGATTTGTAATGTACACAAGGGTCAACAAGTTATCATTTAGAAGTGTCACCCAAAACCTAGTTAAAGTGCCCTAATAATCATGTAATACAACCACCTCAATAATTTGTACAACTAATCAATATATTTTCCTCTAATAACTATTTTTATCAATAATTATGCAGAAATGCCTTAGTAGTCGTTGGCTATGGCCACCTATAAAGTTACACAATTCCTCCAATTAGTTTGTAGGCAAATTTTAACTATAGTGAATATTATTAACCAACTATTGTTACATTTGAAATTTATTAACAAAATTTTAATTATCATTTTCCAATTTCTTTGAAATTAATAATAGTTGCTCTTTTTAATATCTTTTAGGCCCCGTTTGGTTGGGGAATTGGAATTGGACTCAAAACCTGATTATCTCAAAATAGGGTTTTGAAATTCTGGTTTTGTATCTTCCGGATATAGTTTGGACCGTGTGGTTGACCCGAAAGATGAATGAGTCAATCCATCTTCTGCGTTTGGTTGCCAAGTTCAAAATTGGAATTGGAACTGACAAATTCCAACTTCCGCGTTTGGTTCAACAATTTCGAAATGGAATTGGAATTAGACACCCCATCTTCTATGTTTTCTCTACATTTCAAATTGGAATTGGAATTTGTCAAAGAATTTTTTTTTATAATTTAATAATGTTTAATTTAATGTTGTGATTTATTTTATCCATTTTCTTATTTTTTAAATTTTGAGTTGTTTTTAATTTTGAGTTTTTTTTAATTGTCATTTTTTTTAAATTTTATTTTTTAAATTTTGATTATATTTTAAACTTATAAGGAATATCATATTAGTTTAATTGATTAGTAAGTTACTAACTATATTAGTTATTATATGGATGTTGTAATAATTTAATGAAAAAAACTATCTTCAATCTTTTCTATGATTATGCAAGTAATCTCCATCTAGGATATTTTACGTTTTGACTCTTAGAGGGTTTCTTAGGTTCGTTGTTTAAATTCTAAATAAGGATTTTTATATTCCAACTCAATTTTCATAGATTTATAGATTTATAGCTAATTTCCATTAACTAGGATTGAGAAATTGGCCCCTGATATACATGATAGAACCTATTTTCACAATTTAGGTTCAAAACCAATTTTATTGAGGATTTGTATTAGGCATTCCTAATACACTTTATCATAATATTTTTCCATATCAAGCTTAACAATAAAAAAGGCAATTTTGTTTGTATGAATGGAGTGGAGAACCTCATAATCCACAATGACACCCATTTATTATCTAATAAAAAGATAAAGTACCATATGAAATGTGGAAAAATAAGAGGACTACTAGTTCACATCTTAGGCTATTATTTGTCAAACTTTTTTTTAGGAGTCCAAGGAATAACGATTACTATTGCTATTGATTCCCAAACTAGGTTCCTTAGTTAAATCCTTTTTCTTTTCTCAAAGAAACCACATATGCTTGTGAAATTAATATATCAAATTTGCACTTCTTTGTGGCTAATGAACATAGCATCCCTTTCAAGTGAACATATTTACTACTAAAACCTGCAAGGTTACAACTAACCCAAACCCAATTTACCTCTAAGAGGCAAATGAGAAAATTCAAGAAAATGAATATGAGAAAGATATAGAAAATACCCCAATAGCCTATAAGGAAAATTAGCAAGTTAAAGTGCAAGGTTGAAAAGCTATTTTTTAACCATTTGTTCAATACAAAATTACATTCAAGATGAAATCCATCAACATTTTGGATCACAATTTGATGTCCATGATCTAGATGAATGATATGTTAAGGGACAGGGTGATTGTAAAATTCTCTGACATCAAGACTAAATTTCTATAAACAAGTCTTATAGTCCTCATCACAGTATATATGTATAACTATTTCTGTTGAATGAACAAACAAATTAGTGTGATTAGACCACAAACAAAACATCATAAAAACTTGACATCGGCTTTATAGGTAGCCAACGCTTTTGCCATAGCAGTCTCGAGCGCCTTGCAAGACTTGCACTCATCATCCACAATAGGTATATGTCTAGATGGTGCAGGTGATGAAGACAAAGATGGGGCATCATCGACCCACTGAAAGTAGTCACATCCACCACCACCCTACAATATAAACCTAAGTTAGTATTGCTATAATGATTAATATTTATTATTTATAAATATTAAATATAGTGCTATTAACAACCTTTTTTCTTATTTATGCAAGTCCAAAATTTATGGTTCGGATTATTGTCTGTGTGTGACATCCTCAACACACAGGGCATTCCATTGACACAGTCACACATAAGAACATTTATCATAGCCATCACCCCTGTGTCGAACAGATTTTTGTTCATTCATACTATTGAAGCAACCAAACTTAGTATTTATACAAAAAAAACAATGAAATATCTATAGCATCAGATAGAAGATGTGGAGGAACAATATCCATGAGTTGAATGGTGGTGTGAAAACACACCGTTAAATAAGAAATCCATGCTCTATGCCCTTATGACCCACTCTCGGCAAGAAACTGTCTCATATCCTACTCATTCTTCCCATTTCTATCTGTACTATTAGATGGTCAATCCTGAATATACAAACTAAACATGATAGAAAAACTAAAACTAGTTTATTTTTAAATGGAATACACCAAGGATTACCATCATAAATATTGATTGTTTACAAACATGAACAAAAAAAAATCATCTGATAGCTCATTTTTTATCAGCATATGTGGAGTCTCACACGTTTGTGTACTTTAGATTTTCTTATTAGATAGTTCATTGTATTTGATTGTGTACATAATTTTTGCATCAAAATTTTAGATCACACTCTATGATCCATCCTCAGGATGAAAAAGAGCAAAATGATTGAAAGAGAGAAAAATGATTGACTTCTCTTTCAATCCTTTTTCTCTTTCATCCTGATGAAGGATCACAGAGTGTGATCAGAAACGTTGATGCAAAAAATATCTACACAATCAAATCCAGAAGCTATTTCAAACATTTTTAATATTAGCATATGTGTAGTCTCACAATATCATCATACGTGTAGTCTCAAAATTATCCATTTCTGTTTCTTTACCATGAGACATAACTATCCTAGTGCAACAATAATAATAAATGCAACAGGTATATATACATATAACATGAGACATAATTATGAACAATACAATCATCTACCAAAACACATTTATATCACCATATGTTCTCAAGAATTAGAAATGGAAAGTTCTAAGAGTACACCTTGATAATGCATTATATTAAGCTTTCAGCATGTGGTACTTGTAATACCCCAAAATTGGCACCTTACAATTCTAATCAATTTTGGTGCATTTCTTCAAATTCTCATCATCGAAGTCCTATCGTACTAGGCCAATTCTCCTTCCTAATTGTATTTAATTGACTTCGTCTCAAATGCAGAAAACCTAAATTTGCATAAATCTTACACCTATTTAATTCCTAAATTTTCAAGATTTCATAGCTAAAAATCCCTATGATTAATTAATTTAATTCTAAAGACCTAAGTGCTTTTAAATTAAATTAATCCCAGCCCCTTGAGCTAATACACATCAAGGGAATTAAATATTATTTGGTTATTTGAATGGATTATCCTCACTTGAATTTAATAATTCAAACAATGTGAAAAACTACCCATGTGGCAATAATTCATTTATTTAATTAAATAATTTCTTCATATTTGTCTCACCTTCCTCCATGAAGATGAAGAGTCAGCCATTTCTTCCCAAGAAACTCTTCATCTTCTCTTCAGGCTTTTCTATATTATGGACCTTCTTTCCTTCATTTGAGGAGAGCAATTTTTAGAGTACCTAAACTATAGTGAATTATTGTCTCAATTCTCTCATATTTCCAAGCTTTTATTGCATATT
>MU226072.1:837679-851356 GCA_018584345.1 Thuja plicata | reverse complement strand
AGTTTCTTAGCTTAAAATCTGCATCTTCATTCCTAGATTACAATTGCATCTCTCATATAGAATAAATTTCATTTCAGTTTTCAAAGATTTCAAATCCTCCATTTTAGCAATGGTCTATGGTTGTTGGGTCTTGTTCTGAGAGTAATTAAACACCCCAACTAAATAGGAGGCAATAGGTCGATTCGATCGATATTGTGGAATGATGAATTCATGTTCATCTTCGCAATTCAATGATTGAGCAATGACTATGTTGTGTTGTGGCTGATTTAGAGGTCAACATTTAGACACATACATTTTGGCATTCACCGTGGGGAAAAAAATTGATTTCTGACCTCACTCTCAAATTTTTTTTGACAAAATTATGTACTATGTCGTACGTCTGTACTTCTCTGTGTACGAATTCTCGCATGGGAATTTTGAAGGTACCACGCAAAGTTGTGCTATCATTAGCAATCTCTCGCGTGACAAAGCACTTTCTCACACCAACTATTACATTTACTTGCGTGAAGCCTTGTACTTCCTCACGCGAGACTTGGTGATAGTCTCTGGAATTTCACAATTTTTGCAATTACTGTTACTGTTTTCTTGATTATTTTCACCTGCTGCTATTTTTATCTCTCTGATTTCTCTGACAGCGTAACAGTGGGCTATAGGTCACTTGATGAAGACATAACATTGCTAATTTTTTTCTTGCAAGATGGTTGTCAAAGATCATTTTAAAACGCTGTGCTTGTTTATTGCTTTCATCACATAGTATAATTAGGGCCTTGTTAAAATTTCTTGGGAATCTTGATAGAAAAATAGGGGAATAGGCTCTTCATTACATGGAAGTGATGCCCATTGATGAATTTGAGACCCAGATGTTGCTAACATGATGGAGACCTAGGGAAGCAAGGAAAGGTAACAAACCTTTAGCACATTCACTTGTCAGGGGATTATACTCTTCTCTCTTTGAGAGAATCAGAACCCAAAATCTTGTGAATTAGTTTGAGGAGAGTTAGCTTGGTGATGAATATGTCTTGCGTGTTTAGGTAAAGTGAAGAGGTAGAGAAGTATGCTCTTCTCTCTTTGAGAGAATCAGAAAATCTGACCCTCGAATCTGAGCTAAGTTTTGTGTCACCTTTAGAGGGCCTGCCAGAAGTTGAACCTCTGGGAATGACCCAAGTGACTACACACCTATCGCCGATGATTCCACCTCACTATAATAAAGTATGATTTGTCAATTCCAAAGACTCAAAATCCATGGTAACTTCTTTCTCATGATTCTGATTATCATCTTGAGAAATCCTTGTCTTTTGTACTGAGCAGAGCCGCTCCCAGCCCTGCTTGTAGGGGTGTATGACTTTCAAGTGTTGGTGTGGCTGTGAGGCCCAAGCCTTGTATCGGGGAGACCGAATGGTATTGTGAATGAAAGCCCACTAAAAAATTTCTTAGTTAGTTTCCTACCTGGATCACCTCTGAAAGGAGACATAATCTTTACGCAGGGAGGGGGAAGAATCTCTCCCCTAGATTCTCACCATAGGTATGCACCTAGATGCTTGAAGATGGTATATGACACTGGCCCCTACTTTAAGGGTAACCTTCAAACATATATTATTTAGTCCTTAGAAACACCAAAAACATGGGCGCCCTCTAGGGGGTGACACGACTGTATGAGGCGCACGCATACACATAAGTAGTGAGGCACATATTTTGTCTTCTCTACCTTTTTTTTGTAGGGATAACTAAGTGCTTGTTTCAAGTCTTAAACTGTCTAATCATGATTAAACAAAGACTCCCATGATTCTGCCAAGTTGCCTTGTCCTTGGTAGAACTGTTTATGACTACTTCTTGCGTCACTATTGCTTGATCAAACTTTGTGCTTGTTAACGATTGCTTGTCACATTCAAACTGAGATTGCTGATCTGAAATGTCATAAAAATGTCCTAAATTTGGAAATTCTGTCAGAGAACAATCCTGACTGTGTCTTGAAATCTAAATTTTATCTTGAAAATTGAGTCGATGTGTCAAAACCTGGAGTTTTCTCACGTGAGATTCCATAAACTGAGCATTTCCTCGCACGAGCTTTCATTTTGTCGTGCACAATTAAGAATTTCCTCATGTGAACCATCACTTTCTCATGTGAGTCTGTACCTTGGTGTCCCAAAATAGCAAGCTATTTCTCATTGACTGATGATTTTTTTGCCTGATCTGATTTTTATCTGAGATATGATTGCTTGTTTCTCTATCGTCTGTAGTCTAAAACTGATTGTCTCGAGTTGCAAACTGACTGATTCTTGCTCAAACTCATTTTGTCTCTTTGTTCTCTATCCTACCTTTCTTTTCTTTTGTACCTTGCAACGCGATAGTCTCATCTCGACTATTCTATCCATACTCTCGACGATTGGTGCTGGGTGCATTTCACATCTTGGTTTTTCTAGCCTTTGTCTCCTTTTTGCTATTTCTAGAGACAAAATTATGAGTTGGATCCTAAGTCCTCTCGTTTCATCTTCATCTATGCCTTTTACGAATAGAAGCGGAAACATATTTCCCATTCGTGGTTCCAAAATAAGTAAAGGTAGATCTCGTAATCAAGGAAGAGGTCATTCTAAAACTATTGTTCAATATGATATTCAAGAGGGATCCTCATGTTCCTCCTCTCCATTTAGTATAGATCCTAGTCTGAATCAAAAACCGGTATTCTAGCAGTGCTACAATCCATTGTTTCAAAGACAACTTGAACTATTGTTTCAAGATCAACAAAACTCATTTCTTCTAGATCAACAAAACTTTGGAAGGTCGCTTACTTAGGTCAATATTCTTGAAAATCCTTGCTACCTTATTGATCTTTTTGATCCTATCGATCCTTGTGAACCTATTGATCCTTCCAAACCCATCGACCCCTTTGACCCGCCAAGATTTACATTGGCCATGAAATCTTGGCTCAATACACACACTCACACTAAATCTGTGCACATGGCACAATCCCACATCAACAACATAGGAGGCCCTTTCAACTTCCTACAAAGTCAATACAGCGAGGCCCATGATCAATCTCAAAATGATTAGAATCAACAATCCCAAGCTGATCAACAAGGACATCACCATAGCCCTCCTCCACATGACTAGAGTCAAGATCAAAATCCAAGCATTTATGAGATCCTCGGTAATGATGATGATCTGATAACTCAAAATGACATAGATGCTATGAAATCTAATAAGGGTCTCATCAAGATGATGGAAATTCTCCTTGCAGAAGATAAAGAGAATTATTTTCTAGAATTGGCAAACCAAGGAGTTAAGCTACCCCCATATTTCAAAGTGGAAACACTTGTGACTAAAGAGGAAGAGATTGAGACTACCAAATTGCAAAAAATGATTCAAGATATGCAAAACCAAATTAGCCAACTTGTAAAGGATAAGGACAAACTTGCATAACAATTCATGATGGAGAGTATTTGTCCTTTTCCTTTTGATAGGAGTCTTCATATGCCAGCTTTTCCCAAGGGTGTAGAACTCCCTAAGTATGATAAATATCTGGGTAACACCGATCCTCAGGATCATCTGAGAGAATTTGGGTCCCTATCTATGGAGTTCATTGATGATCAAAGTTATTTAATGCATCTCTTTCCCTGAAGTCTAGGTGGACCTATCATGGAGTGGTTTTCTCGACTACCCACCGACATTAAGACTTTTGATGAGATCGCAAATCTCTTTATCCAGCATTATTCTCACAACATACAACATCCCATCAACATCAGGGACCTTTGCAATCTCAAGCAAAGACAAGGGGAGCCATTCCTGACATTTCTCCAGAGATGGAGATAGCTTTGTACCAAGTATCCTCATAAAATACCCGAATCTGGGAAACTCAACATCTTCTTGGACAATCTCACTCCTAATTTTGGGTATTAGGTATATCTTCAAGGTCCCGTCAATTTTGACAGCATGATTAAGCAAGCTGTGAGGATAGAGGCATTTATGGTTAAGAAATGGGAATTAACTTTGCACAAAGACAACAAACAAGGTTCCTCCTCTTCCAACAAAGATAAAGGGAAGTTTTTCAACAAGAATAGGGACGTTGTGAATGATGGAGTGGTTGATAATGTGACCATGGCTCCTTCAAAATTAGTTTCCAATCTTACTTTTAGCATACAAGCGATTAAAACTGCTGAAAAGGATGCAACAAATACTTAGCTGCCTTCTAGATTCTCTAGCAACAAACCTTGGGCCCCTTGACCCAAGCATGAATTCACTCCCTTGAGAGAACCACTTGATGTAGTTTACAAGACTTTGGTGCAAAACCAAGTTCTCACTCCTTTGGACAAGCGTCCATATGATCCGCAACTACGACCCCATTGGTGGAACGACAATGCATACTATGACTATCACCAGAACAAGGGTCATAAGACTTCTACTTGTCTTCAGTTGCGCCATAAGATCCAAGATCTGATTGATAATGGTGTTATTCTTGTGGATAATCATAATAAGAATTTAGATCACCAGGCATTTAAAGATCCCTTTCCTCCTCGCAAGAAAGGTGAGTCTTCCAACACTAAGAACAATAATGCCAAGGTTAACTACACACATATCACTAATGACAATGTCATCAACATGATCAAACCTGTCAAAGTTGAGTATTGTGATGTGATTACTATCAAGGGGAGTGGGGATGCTCCTAAGCCTAAGACCCCATTTGTCTTGAGAGGCCCTGCGTCTCACTCCTCTAAACCTGAATCATCTTAGGATTGTGTAAACATCATTACCAGATCCCGTGCTAAGATCACTCTCAAGGGTCCTGACCCTCCTGCTACTACATCCGCACCGAAGCAACCCATAGATAAAGCTGCTATTGGCCCTACCAATAAGACCATGAAAATGGTCCCCACACCTCCTACTGTTAATTATAGCATTCTCGACCAGATGTAAACAACCAACACTCAAATAACCATCTTTGAGCTATTGAAGATCTCGCCTGCTCATAGGCAGATTTTGGATAAAGCCCTCATAGAGGCTAACATCCCCAAAGACATTAATCTTGATCAATTTCAATCTATAGTTGGTCACTTGACTTCACTGCACTATTTTTCTTTCTCAGAAGAAGATGACCATTCGGTTAGCCACCCACATAACGCCCCTTTGCATATAGAGGTCATGATTGGCCAAAAGCGCATCTGTCGCGTCCTTATTGACAATGGTGCTGGCCTCAACATCTGCTCTACTCACTTGCTCACTTAGCTAGGCTATGATGAAGATCGCATAGATTCCCGCAAGAAAATTACTATCAAAGCCTATGATGAAGAAGAAATAAAGTCTAAAGGTTTAGTTGTGCTACCTATTCAGGTTGGACCTGTTGAAAGAGATGTCACTTGTCAAGTGTTGGACATTCCTCTTGCTTATGACATCATGTTGGGAAGACTGTGGATCCATTAAATGCAAGCGATTCCCTCTACGTATCATCAGTGCATCAAGTTTCATTTCCAAGGCACAAAAGTGATAGTTCCTGCTAATATGGGCTACTCTTGTAATACGCTCACATAGTCAGCTGATAGTTTTGTTCCTGCTAACACAGAATCCACAGAATTCTATGATGCCAAGCTTAGAGACATGGAACAAACTTTGAAAATCAAAGACATAGGCATGGGGGGGTATCAAATAGAACTTGTGCTATCATTAGCAGCTCTACCTCTGTCTCCTCGTTCTTATAGGAGACGTAAGAATAATAAATCTTGCACTACTCCTCCTGAAATAGTTTATGATGGTGCCTTTGTATGGGCTTCAACACCATTAGAAGATGAAGATGAGGAAAGAGCTGTTAAAGCTTGGATTTCCAAAGGAAAGGACATATCTGAACAGACCACCCCAGCTCGTGAAATAGATCCCAATAGTGAAGGTCTTAAAATCATGAAACTCTTTGGATACAAAGGGAGTGGTCCAATAGGGATAAATGGTAATGGGCTAGTTGAACCTATTAAAGATACGGGTCGAAGGACAAAAGATACAACTAGTTTAGGATTCAAGAAGATCACATTCCATCTAGGGACTAAAAAATTTGTATTTGAATCTGAACCTGGACCAGAACCAAAAGTTGAGGGCACAGCTATAGTGGAAACCTTAGAGGATAGCTCCAACGAGGATTACTTTCCTTGTCCTTTTCCTCCAGATCTGGTAGCATTCTTTGCTGAGCCAGATGATGTCATAACACATGTCATTATAGCCAAGGCTGGCAGTGACTCCAATGGCACTATTCCATTCACTTCTCTGACATACGAATAATGGAAAGTGTCACAAGACCCTGGTTTCTAGGGTGAACTATATATACCATCACAACTTCAAGAGTAGTTTACGCAAGAACAAGCTGGTGTCACAAGAACTCTCAATCCTTCATGGTGCAAACATCCCAGCAGAGTTCAGACACAAATTCCCATGAATATGAGTTTAACAGTCTTTCAGAAGGATCCTTTGACAGGAATGTTGATACTACACATACATTTGAAAACCTTCTTGACATAGGTGAAGGGTCTAGTGTAAGGTCTAATGAGTCCAATTCCATAGATGTTAACGTGTCTTCTACTATAGTCGCTAGGAGTCAAAGGGATTAAAATACACCTTTAGATGAGATTGCTCTAGGTCTCAACTCACTAGTCCGCACTTTCGATGATTATACCGTGAATGCACTTGAACCCGTCACTTCTCTCTCACTCCAATGTCCCAAGCTAATAGACTGGAATTCCCCTTCCTCATCCAATGAAGTCCTCACATTCTAGGATGACTATGCTCTAGCCTATTATCTCCACACTGTTGAACCTGTAACATCCTCCACTAGCAAAGACAATGTCAGCATGACCAAAAGTGATATCAAGTATCTTAGTCATAAAATCAAATGAAAAAAATAGGCGCTCTAACGGTGAAAACCACATTGTGGCAGTGTCAGAGCCAAAAAAAGTAAAAAGAATAGACATATCTGAAGGTGAAAACCTCTCCGAGGTGCCTAAGGATGAGATACTTGATGTGCTTTTGAGTCATTTCTAGGAATGATCATCTGTGCTAATTGAGCCGACTTAGCCAGTAAATTTGGGTACAGAAGAACATCCGCACATTATTCATGTGGCTAAATCATTGTCTACAGAAGAACTCAAAGAATTCACATATTTCTTCAAAGAGAAAAAGATAAACTTTGCATGGACATACTCTGACATGCCTGGTGTAGATCTTGATCTTATCATGCATCACCTATCAATAGCTCCTGGAGTAAAACCAGTCAAGCAAAAACTTAGAAAAATGCATCCACATGTGGCTCTACTTGTCAAGGCATAATTAAAGAAAGTCCTAAGAGCTGCATTCATCAGAGCAATTGACTATGTAGAATGGATCTCCAACATAGTTCCAATTTTGAAGCATGAATAATCTATCAGAGTCTTCACAGACTTCAGGGACTCAAACAAGGCATGTCCAAAAGATGACTTGCCACTACCCAACATTGATATGATTGTGGATATGACAGTAGGGTAAAAAATGTACTCCCTAATGGACGGTTTCTCTAGCTACAACAAATCAAAATTGCGCTAGAGGACCAAGAATAGACTGGTTTCACTTGTGCATGGGGCACTTTCTGCTGGAATGTTATGCCTTTTTGTCTCAAGAATGCTGGAGCCACATATCAGAGAACAACCACTACTATATTTCATGATATGATGCACAAAACAATGGAGGATTATGTTGATGACACCCTTGCTAAAAGCATGGATAGGAAGGTGCATCTTACTGATCTAGGCCCTATACTAGATCATATGGAAAAGTTTAGATTACGTCTCAATCCTAAGAAATGTGCATTTGAAGTAACTTCTAGAAAATTGCTTGGTTATATCATCTCTTCAAAAGGTATTGAGGTGGATCCTGAAAAGGTGCAAGCTATCATGGAAATGCCTCCATCTCGCAATATCAGTCAAATGAGAGGTCTTCAAGGTCAGCTTCAGTCTATCTAGCACTTCATCTCACAGCTAGCTGACAAGTCACATCCATTTACTAAAACTCTACATAAAGGTGTGACCTATGAATGGAATAAAGAATGTGAACAAGGTTTTCAACAAATCAAACAATATTTGGCTAATCCACCTATATTAATGCCTCCTATTCATGGGAAGGCATTAATCTTATACATCTCAGCTACAGAAACATCTTTGGGTGCTCTATTGGCCCAAGAAGATCAAAACAATAAAGAAAGAGCAATCTATTACATCAACAAAACATTGGTCTCCTATGAAATGAATTATTATGCCATTGAAAAAGCTTTCTTGGTGGTGGTGTTTTCTTCCCAAAATTTATGACATTACATGCTTTCTCACACTACAAGGCTCATTGCAAAAATTGATCCATTAAAGTACTTACTCAGCAAAGCTTCCCTCACAGGTAGATTAGCTAAGTGGGTCATGATACTCAGTGAATTTGACATTGAGTATGTGGAAAGAAAAGCTATCAAAGGGAAAGCAATTGTAGATTAGTTGGCTGAGGCACCTATTGCAAACTATCAACCATTAAGGATCAAGTTCCCAGATGAGTCCATCATGATTCTCACACATTAGGCGTGGACCATGTTCTTTGATGTATCATTCACCCAGCAGGGGTCAGGTGCCAGAATCTTGTTTATTACACCTCAGCAGTATTCATTACCAAAAGCTTACAAAATGTTGTTTCCTTGCACAAATAACATTGCTGAGTATGACGCCTTGATTAATAGATTAAAGATAGCTATTGAATGGTGCATTGATGAGATAAAGGTCTTTGGAGATTCACAGTTGGTTATCAATCAGGTGAATGATATCTACCAAACAAAAGATGAAAAATTGGTGCCTTATAAAAATATGGTTGACGATCTCAAGAAATACTTTGCACACATTACTTTCCAACAAATTCCAAGGGCAGATAATAAAGCAGCCGATGCCATGGCTACTCTGGCTTCCATGTTACAAATGCCAGAAAATGACTTCTGACATGAATTCCTAGTGGAGACGTTATGTTACCCTACTTATAATTCCCCTGAATCCTGGATGATCTATTTAGTCATTGGACATGACTCATCCCACTACCACCATATTTACTCTTACCTTCATGACCAGATCATTCCAGACACTTACACCCGAAATGAGAAATATCACTTAATCCATAGTGCTTCACATTTTGTCATCATAGCTAACGACTTATATAGGCAAGATCTAGATGGTACCCTCCTTAGGTATTTAGAACCTGATGAGTCCAAGCGCACGTTAGTAGAGGTGCATGAAGGTGTTTGTGGGTCTCACTCAAATAGCCTGACACTGGCTCGCAAACTTATTAGAGCTGGTTAATATTGGCCAGATATGGAGAAAGAAGCTACACAATTTGCTAAATCTTGCAAACAGTGTCAGCTTCATGGAAATCTGATCCATGCTCCTGCCAAGGAGCTCATTCCTTTCATCAGCTTTTGTCCATTTTAGCAGTGGGCCTTTGACTTGGTGGGTCAGATACATCCGTCTTCTTCAAGGGGACAAATTCATCATTACTGCTATAGACTATTTTACCAAGTGGGTCGAGGCAGTGCCCCGCATCGTAGCTGATGGCAAGTCTGTGGCCATGTTTATACTGAACTACATCATCTGCAGATATGGTGTACTCTCATCAATAATCACTAACAATGGGGGGCAATTCAAGAACAAGGATCTAAAAGAATGATGCACTAAGTTCAAAATTGTTCAGCACTGGTCTTCTATTTATTATCCCCAAGGTAATGGACAGGTGGAAGCTTCAAATAAGACTATTCTCAAGATCTTATACCGTACAGTACACAAATCTAGATGCGACTGACATCTCCAGATTAATCCAACTTTATGGGCTTACCGCACCAGTATACAGACACCAACAGGGGCCATGCCCTTTTCTCTAGTTTATGGTGTAGATGCAATGCTTCCTATTGAGGTTGAGATTCCTACCTTGCGAGTCTCTCTGAAGGGCCTCATTACAAATGATGCTATCAGAATATCTCAACTTCAAGAGCTTGAACTACTAGATGAACGTCAGAAAGTGGCATTCCATCATCTCTAAGCATATCAAAAGAGAATATCTAAAAGCTACAACAAGAAGGTTAGACCAAGGGAATTCCAAATGGGTGATCTCGTCCTGAGAGAGAACCCCAAGAATCAACAACAACAGGTCTAGAAAGGAAAATTTGAACCAAACTGGTTTGGTTTGTATGTTATCACTGCAGTATTTGGGTCTAGTGCTTACTAAATCTCTACCACAGAGGGGGAACAACTCAAAGAGCCTATCAATGCTCTTCATTTGAAGAAGTTCTACAGTTGAGATGTCTTCTGAATGCTCATGTACATACTCTATTAATGAGAAAATCCTAAAAATTGTAAAATGTCTTGAAAAAATGATCATCTTAGTGAAAACCTGGCAAACAGGTGCTTTGATGTATCTATTATCCTGGTGAAAACTTGGTAAACAGGTGCCTTGATAACCCAAACAATTGAAAAGAAGAAAAAAATACAAAAAAAATCAAAAAATGAAAAATACAAAAAAATGAAAAAAAGAGAAAAATGTGCCATTGATGAAAACCTGGTAAACAGGCATCATGGTAGCAAAAATAGAATTTCTACCAAGATGGTGAAAACCTGGTAAATAGGTTCCCCTTGTTCCACAATGCTCTATCTATCACGACATCCCTTGGCTTTCTTGCAATTTGCTCTCTTTCTTTCCTGCTTTAGTTTGCTTTCCTGCTTTAGTTTGCTCATTCATGCATTCGCTCTCAGTTATTTTTGAGATTTTATCTCGACTTCACATGGATTGAAATTTTCCACACTCAGGAGCATCTTCTTGGTCTAGGGGGCATTGTCCTATCTTTTGGAGTCTCTCTCCTCTTCACATCAGTCACCAGTGGTTCTCACTGAGTCTACCTGCTGATGCCTAGATCTCACGCCGATCTTTATACTTGAGAATCTTTCTCACGTCAGTCACTAGTGATTCTCACTATGTCTACCTACTATCATTGTATTACTGAGATTTCTCACATCAACTCACTATCTGTATATTTGACATCAATCTGTTACAATTGGAGTTATACCCAAATGCTCTATCTATTGATATTCAGTCTTCGCATGCTTTGCTTTAGTTTGTACATAGCTTTCAGTCACTTTCGTGACACTTTGGGTCTTTTCAAGATCCCACCTGACTTGACACAACACCAGCGTCATATCTTGTGGGCAATCCACTCAGATTCGTCCTCTCTATATGAGTCAAGTCATTCATCAACATTCATTACTTGGAGGCATGGCTCCCCACTTTGATCGCATCTTTAGTTTACACTCGAGTCAGTAATCTTGTCAGTTCTAAAGGACAACTATCTATTGGCACAAACTGGTGTTTCTCAACACCCCAATCAAACAGTATTTTTTAACACTATCTTTCGACACATTGGACATAACAATGTAAACATCTCTCAATAGCAATCAAATACATTGCACTCACAAGCACAACACTATTTTTCAACACCCCTAACAAATGCACATTCGTAAAATTTGAAACATGCTAAGATGTGATTGAATCTTTCTTTGTATTGTGTCTATTCTCATGAATTTCATTGATATTTTCATTTTCTATTGCTTATGGGTGTGGTTTCGATGATCTGACAATGTCAAATAAACAGGGTGTATGTGATATGAGCTTCTGCATTAAGGTGGGAAAGCCTCACATCCCTCGATCTTCTTTATTTGTATGCCAAGGGGAGGTTGGAACTATATCTTTGACTGTTATTTCTCTATTCATTTACTTGTGTACTTTTACTATATCAAATTGGAAATAATGTTCAGGTCATCTTGGCTTTTGTGCCCTGGCGCTTACGTTCATTTCCTACATTAAATCTGATGAAATTCATATTCATATTCTTATGGTTGCATTGGTGCCATTAAGGATTGTATCAACTCTAATGTTCCAAAACTTGATGATGATAGTTATACGATGAGTCCAACAACCAAGTCCTAGGGTTCCATTTAGCTTAGGCTTGCATTTGCATTTTAAGCTTGCATAGCAATAATTTTGGTGCTCTTTTCATTGTCTTCTCATTCTTCAAAGGTTCTCATCTTTTGTCCTGGATTCCTCTTGATTGCACAAGTGTTTGATTCTCGTTCTCTATCTTTAGCTATATGCTCAATCCATTTTCGTGATCGAAATCAAAATCTGACACTCCTAAGTAGCTCAAAATCGTGTTTTAAAAGTTTGAGACCGACGTGCTCCAACGCTTGTGTAGTCATCTTTCTGACATCGCTTTCTTATCAGAAGCATCTCTCATCATCATTTTCTCGGCTTCTGCAATCTTTTCCTCAAAAGTCAACTCTAGTCAATTCTGGTCAAAATTGGTCAACTATGGTCAAACCTAGTCAACAGGACCTCCCGATCACTCTAAATCGATTCTGCCTTCTCTCGATCTATCTCTAAATTCCTTTGGATCTTCGATCTTACTTCTATCTGCAATATTTTTCTGTCGATTATCTTTCTGTTGTGTCATCTTTCGATTTCACTCCTGAGGGGGCAGGATGATTGCATCATTGAATCTTTTCACATCATTCTCGAATAAGTCTGATTTGAATCAAAAGTCCCCATTGCTAGGGGCATCTCATCACTTGGGGCATATTCAGTGTTTTTTACCTTATGGTCAAAATTGGATATTCCATGATCTTGAATCTCTAGGGGCATCTTGATGCCTCGCATCTTGTCATCTTGTCATCTATCTTTCTAGGTATTTGAGCAATCTAACTTGGATCCTCAAGGATCAAGCTTCATTCTAGAGATGATTCTTGAAATCCCATTGGGTATTGGGTCAATCTAACCCTAATTCCTAAAAGTCATGCTTTGTTTTGAAGACGGCTCTCAAAATCTCTTTTCGACCGTTATCTGGGCAACCTAACCCGGATCTCAGAGGGCTAACCTTTGTATTGGGGAAATCTAACCTTGATTTTGGAGATAGTCCTAAATCTTCATCAGCTATCAGTGGACATTGGGGCAATCTAACCCCGATTCAAATTTTCTCTCAATTGGTATTTGGACCGTTGTCTTTGCAATCTAACTTAGACTTCGGAGAATCATGCTTCATTCTGAAGATGGTTCTACTTCTTGATCTGATCAGTGTCTTGGCAACCTAACCTAGACTCCTGAAATATTCATCTGTCATATCAGACTATTCTTTGAATCAACGTGCTGCTAGCACATCAATTCAAAGAGGGGCAAAATGTAATACCCCAAAATTGGCACCTTACAATTCTAATCAATTTTGGTACATTTCTTCAAATTCTCATCATCAAAGTCCTATCATACTAGGCAAATTATCCTTCCTAATTGTCTTTAATTGACTTAGTCTCAAATGCAGAAAATCAAAATTTGCATAAATCTTACACCATATTTAATTCCTAAATTTTCAAGATTTATTAGCTAAAAATCCCTATGATTAATTAATTTAATTCTAAAGACCTAAGTGCTTTTAAATTAAATTACTCCCACCCCCTTTAGCTAATACACATCAAGGGAATTAAATATTATTTGGGTATTTGAATGGATTATCCTCACTTGAATTTAATAATTCAAACAATGTGAAAAGCCACCCATGTGGCAATAATTCATTTATTTAATTAAATAATTCCTTCATATTTGTCTCACCTTCCTCCATGAAGA
>MU226072.1:809875-837582 GCA_018584345.1 Thuja plicata | reverse complement strand
GAGCAATTTTTAGAGTACCTAAACTATAGTGAATTATTGTCTCAATTCTCTCATATTTCCAAGCTTTTATTGCATATTTAGTGTAATCTCATTTAGCTTAATGGAATTCTTCATCTCAATTTAGTTTTTTAATTTATCAAGTAGCTTAATTCTGTTATCTCTTTCAAGTTTCTTAGCTTAAAATCTGCATCTTCATTCCTAGATTAGAATTGCATCTCTCAATGAGAATAAATTTCATTTCAGTTTTCAAAGCTTTCAAATCCTCCATTTTAGCAATGGTCTATGGTTTTTGGCTCTTGTTCTGAGAGTAATTAAACACCCCAACTAAATAGGAGGCAACAAATCAATTCGATCAATATTGTGGAATGATCAATTCATGTTCATCTTCGTGATTCAACGATTGAGCAATGACTATGTTGTGTTGTGGCTGATTTAGAGGTCAACATTCAGACACATACAATACTCCTTGGTGTATTCCACTCAAATATGTTAAAACAATAGGACTAACAAATTCAAGAATAGCAAAGTTTCCACCCCTTGCAATATGACATTTCTTTCTCAATCAGGTTTCCCCCTTTGTGAAGATATAAGAGGAATGTGTGAAGAAATTTTGAATGAAATATTTCATTTAATATCATTCTAATTAAGAGAAGATCTTTGAAGCATTGAAGAGCAGAATTCTGAAACACACTAGAGAAGATTTTAAAGGACATTGAAGTTGCCATAGTTGCAGATTCACAACAGACCTTGTGTTAAAATTTGCATTACTTTGAGCATACTTTTTTGCACTTTTTACCTTTCCACTTTTAAATTTTTAATGTTCGGAAATTATTTAAAGAGTTTGCTCATAAATAACTTTGGCAATTTGTTGTCTTTCCCTCACACTCAGATGATGGAGATTTTGTCAAAACGTTCACATGAACAAGAAGGAAAGTTGATACCAAATTGTAGTTTCATAAGGAGTTGTTGATAAATAGCTTCATTTATTACAATTGAGAGAACCAGAGACACACAGAAATATAATTCAGACTGGCAATCATTGTTTTCTGAATTTGTCTTATTTGGATAATGTTCATTTCATAACTAGGCCTTGATCATTAATAATCTGCACTTCCAGAATTGACTGATGATACTAGTTTTCTGCAATAAACTTCATGATTATCAAATTTCCTTTCTTTGTATTACATCACTTGCTGAAAATGCTAAGTATTAGAATGAAGAGCAACTACATACAAGTCTGCATTTCTTTCTTGAGACTCAATTTCTCTCATGCCAAAGCTAATATATGGAGTTGCAGCCAAGAATAATGCACATCAAATAGCATAGTCACATCGACCTTGTGTCTTATGAAGTTTTGTATTAATTTCTAGAATCCAAGTGGTCTTATCCACCGAATGGGTGGGTAAAGCTGAATGTAGATGGAGAAATGAGAGGGAATCTAGGTGAATTCAGAATTGGATGTATCATTAGGGATAATTATGGTTCATGTTTGTAGGCACTATATAGTTTCCTGGGAATAGCATCAAATAATGAGGTAGAGCTAGAAGCTTTAGCCAGGGGGTGAAATTGTGTGTTTTAAAAGGGTACCAAAAGGTGACTATAGAAGGAGACTCGATGTTGAGTATCAATGCGATAGAAAAAGGACAGAATTCAAAATGGAAACTTAAGAGGTGGGTGCCAAATATTAATCATTGGCTGGGCCATTTAGAGGATTTTTTGATTTCACATATTTATCAAAATGAAAACATAGCAGTTGATTGTTTATCCAACAAATGGATTGATTCCACAAAAGAGGATTGATTCCTATAATTGGGAGGTTATAATTGGGGCAGAAGCGATATGGCTAGAATTAGTAGAGATCATGTTTTCAAATAAGGCCAGTGTAGATGCCAAGGATAGGGTAGGGGTGGGATAAATGGTGAACAAGCTATTTTCCCAAATGGGGGCTATACATCTCTCTCTTCTACCAATTCAAATATCAAATGGATGGTAGCTCAACTCACATCTAAAGTATGGTAGGACAACAAAGGTTGGATGGGGAGATCTAAGAGCCTCTGCCTTTGAGGCATATATATTCTATTTCATAGAATCCTAATCCCTTCATGATTGCACATGCACATACTATATTTGTAAACAACTAGGTGACATTTAGTTTTGTTATTGTGCAATAACTCTGCATTAACACACCTCTGGGTGACTTTGGAGTGCAATTTTTCTCGTGGACATTCAATGTTTGTTATTTATCAAGATTGTGTTTGAGGAATTTTCTATCATGTTTTGTATACTGTGATCCCCATTTGTTGAGAGCTTGCAATCATTGTAGACCACATGAACACATCTTTTTGAAACATTCTATCAAACAATTCATGATCCTTGTCCATGCTTCCACATTTGGCATACATGTCTACAAAGGCAATGACATTTATATTTGTCATACATGTCTACAAACGCAGAAATATTCTAAAGAAGTGCAACATTGACACATAGAACTATAAATCAATTTTGAAAATAATATAATAACAATAGAAGTGTAGCATTGACACAATATAATATAATAACAATAGAAGTGTAGCCTCCAAATCTGAACCTTGAACATACTATAATAACAATAGAAGTACAACATTAACACAGAGAACTATAAATCAATTTTGTATCTATAAAATGTGACAAGCACAACTACAGTAGAGTGCAACATTGACATAGAGAACTTATAACAAATGCAAAAGGGTAAGTTATAACAGGTGAAAATGTTTCAAAGGGTAAGTTATAATAGATGAAATTATTTCAAAGACCTATGAAAAGTCTAAATATAAAAAATAAATTCTGGTTAATGTCATAGTTAGTTTGCACTAAATTTGTGAATGCTTTGGGCAGTGTGGATCATTACAATCCACAAAATGTGAATGCAATCCACTCCACTCTCTCCTCCTCATTCATTAGCAAGAATCCTTTGGCTCTTTCATGTGGAAGCACGAAGGTGTCGTATACCTTCGTGAAAACACCTCGACTCAATTCAGGGATGGATTTAAGAGCATTATACGTGCTAACAAAAACACTATCCTCATCACATTTATCCACTTTGTAGAGGTGAACATTGCCGAGGGAATCTTTTATTTTCTTGATTGTTTCATAGATGACATCCAAGGAACTGGCCATACTTTCCTTTTTCCTCTTTCTGTTCCTTGATGATGATGATGTAGGAGTTGCTTTATTTGCAGTGGACTTATTTGAATGGTTAAGGTCATCCTCCAAATCAGTAGCATTGTCAATATGTATACTAAAACCAATGTCCTCTTCATCATGCACATCGAACGCCTCTTCCGTAGGGTTCCCTTCCTCACTCTCATGGGCAGTCTTAGCTGCATTACCTTCAGCAATGTCATTACCAACAATTACACTCAATTTATTGAAGTATTGGAAGGGTTGCCTCTTATACACTTTGGCATTTTTGAATTCTCCCCTCTGCATGTTGGCATAAATAAATGGATTAGGTTTTGTGTTTCATTAACTTTATAAGAAGGCAATAATATTTTAATCAAAACATTAGAAAGACCATCCTACCTTCAAAAGATCATCCCACACACTCTCCTTAGTATCCATGCATTTAGTTTCCTCATTCCAAGCGAAATCGCTTGTATTTCTCAACTCTTTCATCACTCTATATGCAAGCTTCCATGTTTTCAGCTTGTATTTAAAATTGTCCTTTGTTAGAGTGAGGTGCATATCTGTGTTGAACTGCCTCTCAATGGTGGTCCACACTTCTTTTTTGAATCTCCCATCTCCTTTTCTTCCAAGTTGGACTTGCTCAATGAGCAAGTCTAGAAACTTGCGTTCTGTCTCTTTGGTCCATTTTACCTTTTTTGAGGAAGAAGATATATGGCTCATGTTAACGGTTTCTTCTATGCTCATCATTAGTTCTGTGTATGCCATGGTTTAGATCAACTGTTCAAAATGTACAAAGGCTTGTTAATGGTGTAAGCATATTGTTGTTAATGGTTTAAACATAGACATGGAACACATTTATGGACATATCATTGTATCATTGTATCTACATACATCGGTATAATATAGCAAATAAAAAAACCAACATGTCCAATACATCCAGATATGAACATAAGAAAAAGGAAACCATCATGTTTATCAAAGTATTGGAATACATCAGTTTACTCAAATAAAAAACATTGACCCATAAAAGTACAACTATTATATACAAGTCGAATACTTCTAGATATGAACAAACGAAAAAGGAAACCATCATGTATATTAAAGTATTTGCATACATCAGTTTAGTCAAATAAAACACATTGACCTATAAAAGTACAACTATTATATACAAGTCCAATACTTCAAGATATGAACAAAAGAAAAAGGAAACCCTCATGTATGTCAAAGTATTTGCATACATCAGTTTAATCAAATAAAACACATTGATCCATAAAAGTACAACTATTCTTAGGATCTGTAGTCTTCCCACATTTTACTTGCTATATCATCTCGAAATTGTGCCCACTGGTCTCTATCATGCTGAGACAAACCATATGTCTCAAGCAATGGCACATCTATCCCATCACGACAATATTCCTCTTCTATACCAATTTATGATGGAACACCATCCTCTATCGTAATGAAGTTGTGTAGTATGAAACATGCTAATACAATGGGCTTGTGTCATGATAGAATAAGACGTGGCATGCCTAAGGATTGGAAAATGCTACTTGAGAATACCATATTTATGCTCTATTGCATTTCTAAGAGAGGAGTGTCGGTGGTTGAACAACTCTTGTGGAGAGTTTATTAGATTTCCTCTTGAAAACTACTTCAGGTGGTAACGTGTACACCAATAAAGAGCAAGAAATCCAGGTGCATTAGGATATCCAACATCCACTAGAAAATATTTTCCTACATAAATAAAGTAGATTGTTAAAACTTGAAACATTGATTGTACCCTCGAGTATATTAAACTATGATTTGGCTTACTAGGGGGAACAAAAAGTGGATTTTCTCTTGACAGAGCTGAAGCTAGAACATGACTATCCATAGCAAACCCTTCCCAACTAGAAAGGTGGTACTAAAACTTATAATCAAAGGAACACACACCCATAACATTTTATGACAAGTTGCCTTTTCTATCATGATATTTACCCTGCATGTCGACATCGACAGTGACTGGTATATGGGTTCCATCAATAGCTCCAACACAGTCCTATACGATATGATACAATAATCAATTGTATAGTCAACCAATATTACGATAAGGATATAAATCAATACAAGAAATTTGTAACAACAAAAGAATTACCTTGAAGAACGGATCGAAACGATCCTTCCCACTAATTTTAGGAGGATTTTTTGGACCAGGTGCTATAAAGTAATCCTCGTAGAGTGCTAAGATAGCCCTCAACACCTTGTGGAAGTATCGACTGACTATCTCTCCTGAGTGCCCAAAGTTGTGTGCAGTCTTGCGGTTCCTCAGATTGCGGCCAAGGGTGTGGAGAAACATCACAAGTTGTTCTTCTAACTTCAAGTGTATCATATCTCTCAAGCTTCCTTTCAGCCTTAGGATACTAGCTAGACAAAAGAAGGCTCCCTTTCTCATGTGAATCTGATCATGACAATCTACATCATTGGAATGAATAAACATTCTATAAAAATAATTTCCTTTTTTTGTTCGTTTACACATTTGTGCATTGCCTTCTCGGGCAAACACTACTTTGGCTATGACAAGCAAAGAAAGAAGAGTTGTGAGAAGATGAGTGTATGTGATCTCCATAGCTATACATCCTAGAACATCAACATTCTCAATAGGATCCATCAATGGCCTAAAATGTGGACAAACCCAATGATTTTAGCGAGGAGATATCCACTATCAAGCACAAAGATAGAGCGTATATTAATTATTGAAATAGAATAAGGAGTACTCATTGGTCACACTACAAGTCTTAAGAGGATATATATATATATATATATATATATATATATATATGACTTCAATTTCCAAATTGAAGTGAGTTGTCACTTAAAATGTGGTCAATAAGTCTACTTATTGAGATGATAACATTTCATGTTAACAACTTTAATAAGTTAAAAATAGTAAAGAAAAACAATATGTAAAGGTAAGGATCTATGGTAGATCTAATGAGTAGATTTAATTCTCATATTATAATGTACTGTTAGAAATAAATAAATGTAGTTCTAATATTATAATGTAACATGAAAATAATTTTTGATAAGTTTTGAAATTGTAATCAAGAAATATGTTTGTGATCTATCATTTGGATAAGGAAATGATAAAGAAAGAGGTGAAAGGAATGAATGTAGCTTTTAATATGTAATTATGTGTTGGACTAATCAATAGAATCGTTATTTAACAATTTATTAATTGTTTTAAAGCAAAATTCAAAATTATGTTTGAATTTAACAGATGTACGTTTGTTGTTGAAGATACTTTCACATCTGTGAAAAGAATTTTACAGGTCAAAAAAGAGATAGATGATATGATCATCGCATGAAGTAGGGCTTCTTGTCCCAGGTCTCTTTGCACTCTCTCACTTAGTGGAAACCCAATTAAAAATATTAAAGAAAATTTCTTAAGCCCTATGAGATTGTTGAGGGTTCTCGACTTAAGAGAAATTCAAATCTGAAACTTTTCCCATTGTGTGGGAAAGCTGAAAATTCTCAAGCTTTTAAATTTATCACAGAAAAGAATTGAGGAGGTACCAATCTGTGTGATAAATCTCAAAAGTATTTTCATGTTCTATCTCTATGGATGTCAACATCTTCAAAGGCTACCTCATTGGATAAATGAATTAAAATGCCTCTAGTATATCAGTATAAAAAATTTCCACAATGAGCTGCAAAGTCATTTTCCCTTGAGGGAATATCAGAGTTGGCATCTTTGAGGATACTGAGATTAGGTTTTCTAGAAATATCTATTGAAGAGGATGGATTGTTGAATATTCAATAAAAAGGCCTATGGGAAGTTATTTGTTACCTTCTTATTTTAATTTTTAGATTTGTATGCTTAACTTTATTTTCTTCACTTCCTAAACTGGCATAGATAGTTAACTTGTAAATGTGACATGTTGCTTCTCAGGACTTACACCTTGATAAGGAAACAGAGGTTGTGATTCAACACTTTCAAAATGGGGTGAGCTTGGTTAAGAGTGATGAATAGGCATATACATATAACATGCGACACAAGCATAGAACAATAATTGTGTATATCAAACATGCCACCTAATTAAGTAATCTGTGCACCCTAATATAGAAAATGGTGCTCATTTTCCTATACACACAATAACAATGCCAATAATAGTAACAGTGAAAATAACGGTGACAGTCACAGTAATAGTAAAATGAAGAGCAAAAATCCTCAACCAAAACACATTTGTATCAGCATATGTGAACTATGTTCAACTCTGAAGATGGGTGAGCTTGGTTAAGAGTGATGAATAGGTATATACATATAATATGGGATAGAACCATAGAGATAATATACATATAACATGGGATACAACATAACAAATGCAACAACATGATTATTGTACTGTTCATGATTCATAGTATCTTGAATTTGTTAGCCTAGTTGCATGTTCTGCCAAAATAACAAATGATGTTTTCAAGCTAGGTATTTTAGAATTTTGTTGTCATATTTAAATGGAGCTAATAATTATAAAATACATATCTTTCTAATCATAAATGGTTAGTTGGGTTTTACGTGCAAATTGTCAAAAATAGGCATTACACACTTCCACTCAAATAGGTGGAATTGGAAAACCAAAACCGATTTTGTTATTTTTCAACCACATTTTATATATCTATCGGGTCCACTCAATCCCTATTTTGCAATCCTAGTTTCATTGGGCGAAAAGCATTTGACGTGGGTATATATGTACATATACACACATCTATATATGTACACACACATGTATATATATACACACACAAATGTATATGTGTACACACGTACATGTATATATGCACACACACCACTTGAATGCTTGCATGCATAATTTTACTTGCATATCTATGATAGTGTCTCTGCCAAGTGGTAGCCAGAGAAAACATAACTTAGAAATAATATAGTAGGCTAACCTTAAATCCAACCCGGACCATATTGATAATGCCAAATTATCCTCTTTATCAAGCATTTGCAGAGTGATACATGGAGTATCTTCATCAAAATGGGATAAGAAACTCCCATGACATTCCTAGTTAGGAATAAGCATCAAATTTATTTTGAAAGAGTTTATGAGAGTTGAACCAACTATAATCATAGCGACTTTCTACCATGTTAAAATCACCTTGACTAACCTCCCCATAATCATTCAATTGTTTAGAGGTTGATTACCAATAGATCTTTCCTTGAAAGAATAATTGCTATTTGGGTCTAATTCTAAAGAAATAATAAATTTAGGTAATTAAGATGAAAGTTTCTAACACTGCAACCCCACTTGTCCAACCAACCATCTTTTCATATAGATATAAAGGTAAGTTGGAGGCAAGTTTCTCCAATTTTGACTAGTCAATAAGAAAATTACATCAAACTTGTGAATTTGCATAGCTTTCCTAACATGAACTTTTAATGAGAACATAAAGATAAAATATATGCCCTTGACATTCCATCAAATAACTCAAAACTTCATTCGGTTTGGGGTTGAGAATACATATCCTCTGAATCCAGAACTTTGAACTGATTCTTCCATATGAAATTTTTTGCTGAAGTGGAACAATAGGGGATATGGATTAAATGACATGTATAGTCTAAAGGCTTTTCTTCTTGTTGACAATGGAAGTGGTAAAACTTTAATGTGCAAAATGTTATCTCTCTTTTCAGATTTTAGGGGCTGGTTTCAAGAAGATTAATTCATTTCAGAGCTAGTTTCAAGAGGATTAGTTCATTTCAGAGATGGAAATCAAATTATACTTCCTCTGTATCTATGTTAGATTTAGCTAGGAATGGTAGGCAAAAAGAAACAAAATTTGGGAAGGAATTGCAAACAAAATGAAGATTAATTGCATTGAATGAGTGAGTACATATGAGAGGAGTGAAGGTATATACAGGAAAAACATCCTACCTATCATCCTACTTTACTTTCCACATGAGAAAAATGTCATATGGACAAGCCACTTAAGTACCTAAGCACAATTACACACTAATACCCCCTTCATCATAACTTAGGTGAGTTAAAAACATAGGTCCCAATGTCAAAGTCTAATAAGGTATGATCTAAGTGCAATGCACCTCATAAAGAAGAGACGAAAAGCTCGTTGAAAAAAAACCCCTAAATAATGAAAAACAAGCTCTCTTGTGTATGAGAAATTCAAAATCTCATACGAAGAAAAAAAACATCCCATAAGAAAGGAAAGAGATAATGCAAACCCCCTTAATGAAGAATATCCTATAGTTATGATAGATGTTGGACAGTAAATGTTGAAGATGATCCAACTCACAAAATAACATACCTCCTCTTGAGAAAACAAAACTATAAAAATATGCAAGTTATTTTTCTATTCCTAAAGGGGATACAAGAGAAGAAAACTCAAGATATAGTACTCACGGAGTCCCATGTTGATTATGAAAGGTGTCCCAAACCAATTAAGTGTTATAGGCTACAATGATGAAGATGACAACTCAAAGTTGATGAAGACTAATATAGTTCATAGTCCAAAGACAAAGATGACTCCTCCAAATGCTTCTTAAATATCTCAAGGAACATGCCAGTTTGTGACAACTATTGTAAGATGAATGAAAAACCATAGAAGATACAAGTAATGTGACAATGGATGTATTGTGATTGTTAGACCAATGAGAATCTGTTACCATCATATTTGAGAATTGGGTACTGTCATAATAGAGGCAAATTTGGACAGAGAGAACAAGATGATCTAAAAATGTGGTTCCATAACATCTGAAAAATACATTTCAACTCCATAGGAGCTATCAGAAAAGAGGATATGAATGACCTAAGTTTGTCTCTGTTCCATGATTGTAATAGTATGAAACTAGTCGATCATGCTTTATTTGAGATAAAAATCTCTTTTCTTTTATAAGAGGATTGATGAACGAATCTCTTTTCTTTTATAAGAGGACTGAGGAGGAGAAACTATAGGATAGAAGGAATAAAACATGATGGAAGTTTCTAATGCTCATGGAATTTAAACTTGATGAAACAAGTTCCTCTCTATGTTTTTCACTATGCAAAACACCTACAAAACTTTGTGCTATTTTGTTGATGTTTACTGCCTTCTTTGTGGTTTCGAGTTATTGTTTTTGTCTTCAAAACCCGTGAAGACACATGTTAAGAATATAACTTCAATATCTATGGTCTGACAAAGAGGAAAAGTTTTATTTCCATTAGAAAACATTTATTTCTTGTTTATGCATGCAATTTTGTTTGAAACACACCTTTCTCTTATTAATGGTATTCTGAGCAACAATAGTATATTTACAATTTGATTTCTGGATTTGATTGTGTGTAGTTTTTAGCATCAACGTTTCGGATCACACTCCGTGATCCATCATCAGGATGAGAGCAAAGAGCATGACGGAATGTAAAAATCCATTTGCTCTTTGCTCTCATCCTGATGATGGATCACGGAGTGTGATCCGAAACGTTGATGCTAAAAACTACACACAATCAAATCCAGAAATCAAATTGTAAATTCTTATGGATTGTGGAAATCTGATTGATTTAAAAAATAGTATAATTTGTGGGCATAAATATGATCCTGAGCAGCAGTTTCAAACTAGGCTAAGATCATTGCAAGAATGAAATTCTGAGCGAAGATGAAAATTTTATTAAAAGAAAAGACCAAATCTGCAGGATTTAATGTAAAAGAAAACCTTTTTTCCTTGATTGAAAGAGGAAAGTTGGCTATGATACAACGTCACAACTCCTATAGAAATTTCTTTGTGCAAACTTACGCAACCTCACAACTCCCTTGAAGTTGTTTTGGCAGATGGGTTTTATTTTTCTTTTTATTAGGTGCTGAATTATAATAAAGAAGAACAAAACAAGAATAACAAAACTAGCTTTCGACTCAAATTATCAATCAGGAATCTCATAAATATTTCCACAAAAACCCAGATAAGAAAAACCGATGTTACCACAGATAACCCTAGAACGCCATTGTATGTCTGCACAATCCAGAATCTATATCCACGGGCCTCAAATCTAGCGACAAATTCAAATCAACTTATATGCCCCTATTTATCCATACACCTAAATCTAGTTACCCACCTGAATCTAATCACAAACAAAAATAGACCTATGCAGCCCAAACCAAAGAAGGAAAAAGCTACGAAACAAGATTATCCAAAAGGCCAATCAAAATAAGCGAATATCATGGGAAATCTTCCTACCAGACGATCAGATTCATACCTCTCTTATTCCTGCCTTGAACACACACCAAAATTGATTATGCCTTGTGCCTTACACCAACAAAGGGGAAATGGATTGAACATAAAACACCCAAAAACAAATTGATAACATCCCTTCACTTCCAGTTCCCCCTTCTCAGTGCCCAATCCTCAGTGCCTATCAATATCATTGTTTAAACATGTTGAGAGAAACACTGAAACCATGGTTGCAAAATATACAACAATATACAACACTGCTTCATAGCTACACCAATATACAGCCCGCGCCGAAAGCTTTCTGCACAATGAAACCAGGGTTGCAAAATAGAGATTGAGCGGACCCGACCATTTATAAAATGTGATTGAAAAACACCAAAATCGAGTTTTGGTTTTCCAATTCCACCTATTTGAGTGGAAGTGAGCACTGCCCATTTTTTACCGTATTCGGAATTTGTAACCCTAATTCCGATTTTTTCATTTTCATACCAAACAACGAATTTGGTCAAAAACCTGAATTTGCAGCCCCAATTCCACCCCAATTCCTCCAAACAAACGGGGCCTTAGAATGAGGAATAAGTCTAGAAGTTAATGGTGATAGCTGGGCAAGTTTTTTTTAAGCCTTAAGTAATAAGGTGACAAACTATTTGCAATGAAGACGATAACTACGTCCCCCAATTTCTTATCATGCTTTGAACAAATTGTCTTCATATTAACGTGTAAGTTAGCCGTCAATTATTGGCACCATATTACTAATTCAATTCCCCCAAGGAAGTCAAGTCAAAAGGCAGTAGAGAATAGGTATTGGCTAAATAGCAGAGAAGGTATTGGCTAAATAGCAGACTAAAACGTAAAACATAATAAGGAAGTTGAAAAAAAAACTAAGTGTCCCCCTTGGTAAGAAGTACGTTTTAGTCTGCTGCATAGACGTTTTGGCTAAATAGCAATACGTTTTAGTCTGCTGCATAGACGTTTCCGTAGAGAATACGTCGATCAAAGCAATAATATTAATGTGAAAGAACACCACGAACAGAATCTTCTGTGGTCAGACTTGTACAAATGACACCCCACATCTCTCCAAGAGAGTTACGTACATTTGACGTCGTCGCCTAGCATGATGTAAGCATGACATCACTAGTCCGTCAGCAACTACGATTTCACCGCCATGCAAACTCTCGGAAACATTTAAACAGGAAACCCTTATAAATTGGGCGCACCTCTCCTTACGCCTCATTCAAGTTGTGGTCCTTATAAAGTTGGCTCTCATTATTCAACTGCAACTTATCTCATTCTTTTTTATACAAAAAGTTGGGAGTTTTGGGGAAGCAGGAGTAACATGACTCCTTTTGTAAAACCACGCTTTGTGGCAAAGAAGATGTTGGCCAGAGAACAATATGAAGGACATGGTGCCATTGTCAGGCGCAGTATTGGCAGGTACCCACCACTTCTTCATTTACCTCATAAAAAATCATTCATTCTTTTGTTTTTTTAGACTGTTTGATCGAGTATACCTTCTTTAAAATCATGCATTCATTTATTCCTTTGTATATCTAATTATGTTCTTTGTTGTGAACAGACCAGAGTTGAAGGTTTTGGATCCATTTCTGTTACTCGATGAATTCTCAGGTTGGTTGGTCTCTCCCCCTAAACCATTTCTTACAAGTGTGATTGTATTTTATTTAACAAATAAAGTGGGTGGGTATTGCAGTAAGTGCTCCTGCTGGCTTTCCAGACCATCCTCACAGAGGTATTCTTATTTCTATGTTTGGATCTTGTCACCTTTCAATTCTGTTTTATTTGCTCTGTTCATCATTTATGATTTGATAATATGTCTTGGGCAGGTTTCGAAACTGTGACATACATGCTGGAGGTACCATCCTTTGTCCCTTTCTTTCCTCCCTTTCTTTTCCCCTTTTCAGAGCATCACAACTGGATGTGTAGTAATCTCACTGTAAAATACAGTTAAGGTGGAAACAGATGAGCCAGTGTCTTCTGGGGGAATTTGAGATTAATTCATGATTAGTTCTCTTTCATATTTATGATTGCTTCAAAATATATTTGATACAATCATATCCAGAAACTAAGATTTGTTCAATATCATAGTTTATGGAAATTTGACATATTTAGCAATCCAAACTTGCTGCTCAGATCTGCTGTGGGTGTATATAAGTTTTCTAAGAGAATATGTTCTTTGTTTTCTGAAACGCAGGGAGCCTTCAGCCATGAGGACTTTGTAGGACATAAGGGCACAATCAAGGCTGGCGATCTGCAGGTTTTGAAAACTCTTAACTAACCGCAATAGTTATGGTAATTGAATCTCTGTGATAGTCATGTACTAAGGGCTTTTATTGCAATGTGCTTTGTAGTGGATGACTGCAGGGCGGGGTATAGTCCACTCTGAAATGCCAGCTGGACCAGGATCGCAACATGGTTTGCAGTTGTGGGTTAATCTTTCTTCCAAAGACAAGATGTGAGTGCCTGAACTCAACTCAAAATCCTGAAAATCTCAAGTAACCCTTTTCTTAAAAAAGAATAATTGCATGTTTATAATACTATTGTTTTCATGGTGGTCAGGATTGAGCCCAAATATCAAGAACTTCAAGGGAAAGACATACCCAAAGTTGAGAAAGATGGAGTGAAGGCAACTGTTATTGCAGGGGAAGCTTTGGGCATCGAATCTGCAGTCTATACGAGAACTCCCACAATGTATTTGGATTTTGAAATGGAGGCAGATGCTGTACTTCACCAGGCAATTCCAGAGAGTTGGAATGCATTTGTGTATGTGTTGGAAGGTGAGGCCAGATTTGGTGCTCCCAACTCAGCGGCAGTGGGTGCTCATCATACACTTCTATTGAGCAGTGGAGATGGGGTGAGTGTGTGGAATACCAATGTTGATAACAAGCCCTGCAGATTTGTATTAATTGGAGGGAAACCCTTAAATGAGCCAGTGGTACAGCATGGACCCTTTGTCATGAACACCAGAGAAGAGATAGTGCAAACAATTCAAGATTATCATTTGGGTAGAAATGGATTTGAGAGAGCCGATGGATGGCAATCCCAGATTGGTCAAACTTGATTGTCTGTTTCACTTTCAATCTCTACCCATTCATTATTAGTGATTGACTCCTTGCAAATTTGAGGGTCTAGTATTCCCAACACTACATCCGGAATATTCTAGGTAGGTGCAGCATTTGCTTGCTTTATTGTGGACAACAAAGGGACCTTCCAGGATGATGTGGGGAAATCAATAAAATGTATTCGTTTTGTTAAGAGTGTATATACCCTGTTTTTGGAGATCACCCATTTCTTAAAGATCGGTTATGTTTGTATACACTTGATAATAACAATGCATTAAAAGACGGATTCATCGATCTTTTTAAAAAGGTTTTGAAAGTGTATCATTTATACTATTACAACTAGATGATTGTTGGTATAACTTTTCCTTTTTAAGGTGGATAATTATAAACTATCAGATCGGGCCTTTATTAAAGAATTATTTTGGACAAGAATTATCATTTTAAACAACATAAATTGACACATAAAATAAAAAGTTTGTAAAATGTGTGATTGTAGAGACAGATTTAGTGGGGAGAAATATAATAGGCAAACTTTTCATCTTTTATACGAAGAATTCCTAAATATATAACAGGTTATATTTAAAATTGAAGGTTTTATTGAAATTATTATAATAAAGTTATATAAGGAATATTATAGTATAACATAAAATAATTTTAGCATCAATATTTAAATTGAAATTGGACATGTGTTGAAATAACAACAATGAAGATTATGATTTGTATATTTAATAATGTAATTTTATCTAATGAGTTGGTTGTGATTAAGTAAATCAAGAGGGGGCCCAAACCCTTACATCAAGCCGAAAGGCGAGGGAAAGTGAATTCACAAGAAGCGAATCCAACCAAGTAAAGACCAATGAAACTAACTACCCAAAGAACTAGCAGCAACCAAAGAAATACAAGGAATACTAGAAACAACAAAGACCCCAGAGACTAGGGAGCTTCTAATGTGATAGAGAATTGTAAGTAAAAAGGAATCTAGATTACTAGTTAAAAGATTGGATGATTGAATCTTGAAAAATTGAGCGTTTTGACAAGCTTGTGATACTATCTTCTTAGTGGTATAATCATATCCCAATTTCTACAATGTATCCATATTGAAATTAGGTCTTTAGTACATGTGATGTACATATTTAGTAACTTATATAAGTAGAATGGTGTACTATAAATCACCATTGCACTTGTTATACAAGGATTGAAATTCAATACTTTTTCCATCATTATCAAACTACCTTAACATTGAATTAACAATACAAGCGACTATGATAAGTTAGGTGACAATGGACACAAACATAAGATGGGAACACATTTTTCTAAGTTGATTGTCTATAAAGGTGGTATAAAGCAAGTTGACACATGACTATTAGAAAGTGTATTTACGGTATGCTTTAACAACATACGTCACTTGATTTCTAGTTGATGATTTGTTATTCTTGATTTAAATAGAAGATGGTTGCCATACAAAATATTTTGATAGCTTTTTTAGAATATTATTTTTATCAATCAATTATGATGATCGTGCACTAATACTCGAGGATGATGTCTTTAAATATATCTTTAGATGTACAATTTTAGAGTTTTTGCACCTATAAATAAGGAAACCAATCAAATTTTATGATTAACATTTATTAGAAGGATTCTAAGATATAAGTTCTATTGATTAACATTTATTAGATAATTCTAGCATCATTTCTTAGAAAATCATTAGTACATATCATCTTAGATGTACATTGTGTGCTTGTTTGTTGTGTTCAATTCTTTCAAGCTTAAAAATACAAAGTTGATCCGTTTGAAATATGGATGAAAACTCAACTCTTACAATCTAATAGATTTATCGAAGTGTTTATAGATATCACTCACCCTTCTTCACATTTATATACTTGATATCGAAACAAAAGAATCCTACTAACCTTCTCTACGAAATCGAATCCATGAATAAATCAAATCAGCACGAGTCCATCTATTTAATTAATTACCCCCAAAGTAATTTAGCAAAGAAGTGTCCTTTCCCTTTTAGTTATTAATCTAGAAACTAAAAAGTTAAAGAAAACATCTATGAAGGGATGCCTTTCCCCACATCACATTCATGAACGTATGTCATAGATTCCACTGTATTTTTTTAATTGCGAGGCATCCGGGTTGATGATGTCATTTGAAGTGGGCTCATGAAGACAGGAAAACAAAGTCAAGATTTGTATACGTTGATAACGGATTTAATTTGGCGTCGACTAAACTTTCCTGGCAAAAAACAGGTAAACGGAAGTAAATTTGAATAGTAAGTCGACCAGATCTGACACACTAATTAGCTTTAAAATTGACTACATATCCTATTTCAAAATCATTTTTTTGGTCCGCACTTCAAGGGAGACTTAAAAGTAGAAAAAATGGAAATGTGTCAATTTTGATTTGGTGGAGGCTTGGAAGTTTCCGATTTAATTAAAGGCCGGCAGCGTTGCTAGTAGCCAGGTACAAATTACTGGTCTGACATCACCAAAATATGAGAGAAGTATGAGTTCATGAGTGCATCACCATCTCCGGCCCAACCGGGCCTTCAATATGACGCTTGGTGACTTGTTTTTAATTGTATAAGTTGGATATAACACTTCCATTTTCCCAAGAAATTCAGAAGAAATAACTTTTACAACCATAGAATTTGCTTTAAGTATGGAGAGGACGACAGGAGCTTTTATGATATCACTGATTTTGAAGTGATGAATCATAATAATTATTGTACTCTTTTATACATCAATGTTTTTATGTATATTTATTGGGAAATGATAATCGATATTGGAAATCGGCTGCCGCAAGCCTTTTCACACATGTTGCCTTGCTGGTGTGGGCTTGCCTTGGAAAGCATCATTGGTAATAATAATGACTTCTATTCGTGGCTTTCCTTGCATTTCAACAAAGTTACTCAAAGCAGTAAAGGCAAGTTCTGCAACATCGCTAGGTTTTACATCTTGTTTTTTTCTCACACTATCACTCTGGAAAATTCAGAGACCATTTCGGAGATGGGGGAGATATGGTTCGCGTTGAGCCGGACATCCACAATAACCTCAGTGTATGGATGATTCTGGATGAGGGAGGAACTGTGCGTTACATGGAGGCCATTATTGGTTTGGATGAGAATCTCTCTATGCAGTTTGTGAATAGCTGGAATGATAGGGTTACGATGTGGAGCATCACTTTTGAAGTTTATGAGGAGGTGATTACGCAGGCTACTGGGCTCACTACAGAAGGACGAAAATGTAAAAAGATGACCAAGGTCTCTGATGAAACCAACCTCAAAAAATTCTTTCGAAAGAATGAGGAGCATGTTAAAACACATGACGGTTTTGATTGGGAGGAGCTTCCTGAACCATGGGACCAAATGTGTTTAGTTATTATGAAGCATTTTACTCTAGAAGGGAGGTTGGGGGTTTATTATTTTGATCACTTCTCGCTTCTGAACCATCTTCGTCATAGGGACTTGATTTCCATACCCTTTTTCCTCCTTCATTCTCTTGAGGCTAATGTCATGAAGGTTAGTGAGAGTCGTGACAAGAATAAGAATTTCACCATCCTGCACCAAGGCATAGTGCTCAGACTTTTTAATTTCCACCTGGCATTATGCCCACCCAGAGCTATCACTGTTCAGGGTGTCCCTACCTCTCCCTGCCATTCTGTGGACCCCCAGACGAATAAGAAAAAGAATTCTAAAAAACTGAAAACCCCCCACCAATCTTCATGTACCTCTCTGACGGCTACTCCTCCTAATACTGGACATAAAAATAAATGTGTCTAGTCTGGTCCTCCTATTGAAGCAAAAAAGCACAAAACATAAATTTGCATCAACCTGGTAGAGTCTGAAATTGAATTCTGGGACACTCCTCGAAGATCTAATAGGATTGCTGCTAAACCCTAGAGGAAGGAGAAGGTGGTGAGGGAAAAGTATATTGATGAAGAGGAAGACGGTTTAGAGGGTAGTGGTTACTCTGGGATGGAAAAAAGGGGACGGATAATAATATGGACTCGACCCATGTCTCTGCGAGATTCAAAAATGACACTGGCAACCCTACTGGCCCTATGGATAATGTTGGAGCAAAAAGCGGCTCCCCTGCAACCATTTCGTTCCCTCCCCACACGAAGGATAAGGACAAAGTTGAAGGTGACAACATGGGGAAAAATTTGGAGGCCGCTGAAAATGAGGATAAAAAGATGAATTCCTGTGCGGGGTGTGATGCGAATAGTGGAGAGATCAGAAGGATGAAGGAGGAGTTACGCATGCTGGACAAGAGTTTCAACAGGTTGGCTCAGTTTACCATCAAAGTCATGCACTCTTCTGCCACCACTCTGAGTCTCCTGCACCAGGAGAAGGTGAACATTAAGGGCAAGGAAGGCGAAGAAGAGAAGGATATGTTTTGTTTTCTGGCTGATGATTCGACCCAGCTGCTCATGTCCCATTCCAACAAGCGATAATTTGGGACCCTATTGGGTTCCTATAGTTTGGTGTGGCTCTGTTTCTCACCTAAGTTATCTATTCTTTTGGTTCAAAACTTGTCTTTCATCCCTACGGGCTTTATTAGAGCTTTTAACACTTGTGGTTGGTTTATACCCCTGTGGGCTTCTAGTGCTAATATTGGTAGTTTCCTTTGCACTTCTAATAGTTTGTTTATAACTTTTTTTTGCTATGCTGCTGTGGAGTAGGTTAAATACTCATTTTTTTATATTGTTGTTTGTTAAGTGGTGGATGGGGTTTTTCATATTAAGAGAAGGGATAGGATGACTATTTGGTGTTACTGTGTTGTGCTGTTAGTGTGCGGTAACTATGTTCCTTGGGGTTTTTCCTCATGTTGCTTCTCTGGGTCAGCCCCCTTGTTTTGGATTCTTTTAATATCAAAACCATAGAGTTCTCTTGCAAAGGAAAAAAAGTCATTTATGAACAAGAGATTCAAAGTGTCAAGGTATGTTTAGTTTAGAGTAAATACAAGTAGAGATGAAGATAGCGGGAGAAAAGAAGAGGGAGAAAAATAGATAGAGAGAGGTAGAGTGATAGATAAAAATAGAGAGAAAATGATAAGAAGATTTATAGATATAGAGAAAGGGGTATTAGGAGAAATATGTTAATGTTATTGTAGCTATGGTCAGATTCCTTCAGGCCGACATAGATAACATAGAGGTTGTGATATTATAGTTATATTGTTAATATAATTATTGATCATATTAATTACATAATTAATTTATATATATAATTAATTATTATATGAGATATTTATATAATTAACGGGGCCAACTTGGACAAGTGGCGTCCCTTGGTGAAGGGGCACCACCGATAGGTCTAAAGGAAAATTAAATCTCCCTCTCTTGGATATTGAACACACACAATCTTCTTTATGTAGAAGAGCAGTGCTCGGGGGAGACAATCAGATATTGTCTATGGTTGGAAGGGAAAATCATTTCCCATGGTTAAACGAGTACATAAAAATAACATGGTATTAGAGCTGATACATTTTTGAGCCTGTGCATTGGTTGTTGGAAAGAATGTGATCTGACCCTAACAACAATGTGCAGGCCGAGTCAATATGGAAGCCATAAAGACACAAATATATGATGTATAGCCAAATAATGTGCAGATAGATCAATGCATGGGTTGATATGTCTACGCAATGACCAAGAAATGCGACCACTAGAGAATATGTCGATCAAGAAGTGATCATGGGTCCAACCAAAAATGTGAGCAATATTTGAGAGCACACCTTAAATACAGGAAGCCTGACAAAGTGGGATTTGCGCTGGTGACCACTGTCCATGAGCTATCCCGATTACAATCATTGGAGATATGAGATTGACATCGATTTGGTGACTTGATAAAAAATATCAATTCATTGAAGAGCCGCTCATCACCCAAGACTTTATGGGCTGAAAATAAGACATATATCTATTAAAATTTTATACTTGCAACAAACCTTAGATATTTAATCCGAGATAAAAAACATTGAAAAACACACATTGTATATATATATTATCAAAGAGGCAAGCTATGATATCAATTCATTAATCATTTATTTCAGTAATTGATCAGTGTTCAAAGGTATGGAGCATCACCATTTCTGAAGTCCCGACAATAGACAAGACATTTTAGATTATAAGGATAACTCAATATATGGTTTTGGAGATTCTTCATAGTACACATTCCAGAAGCCTTGTAATTTATCAAGGCTATTCAACTTGTCATTATCGGCTTGTGATATATGTATATGCTTAAGACAATCTTACAGACTGAAGTGTATGGGGGTCTTCTTGTGCTGGGTGTACACATTTATCAATGCTTTTAATGCAATGTATACCATTGTGGGTTCAATTTTGGAACTCAATTAAGGTTGGTGATCATATTGAAACAAAAAAGTTGGAGCGTTGCAACCTATGAAAGAATTTACCGTGGCTCCTTGATAATATTAGGTCATTAGGATGAGTGCTTGCGTAGGAAAATATTGGCCATAAGGATCATTTTCAATCTTGAAGCTCAAACTATCTCAGAATTTTTCTATGGTATATGAACATTATACTTCGGGTACACTATGTATTGTTAGGCACCCTTACTTTTTGTTTCTTACTATCAGATATTGATAAAGGTTAGAAGCCTTTTATTTGATATGTGCTCTTTGTTGAATATCATATATTTTAAAGTTCTTATCTTCGTGATTTCTTTCACTCGTTAAGGACATATGTCATATTGTGGAATCGTATATTGCAAACAAGTTGTTCAATAAAATTCTTAGATGGGAAGCCACCACTAGAAAAGGGTGATGCAGATAGGTTGATCACATGTTACAAAGATTCATCGATCAAGTTCAAGAACCCATGTGTTGTATTTTAGAAGGCTTTGACAAGGTCAAGGAATATACACCCAGTCACAAATAGGTGAGAAGATCATATGCAACCCACAAATAAACAATCAATATGCCCTGCAAATCTATTTACAAAGTGCCAAATGGGATGATAAAAAGCAAGTATGGGTCTGCCAACAAAGGATGCTGCCAATAAAATTGAAGCATGCCTATGAAGATTGCTAACTTAATGAATTGATCAAAGGAGGTAATATGCGAAGGAACTGCGGTCTCCATAATTTTGAGTCAGCGTAATAGAGGGTAGCCACAAGTGGAGTTCATAGTTGATCACACATACAATTCTTCTATTAACATGTGCAAATGTTGCAACTGGTATGAGTGTGAAGTTCTTAATTAATCTCTCGAATGCCATTATCATGCGCGAAAGATGAATCTCAAGTTGCGTGGGATCTTGTTTCTATCTAAGAATCACCAACAGTGTGGATACTTTATTCAACTAAGGAGGTTTGATGTAGCCAATCCTGGGGATAAATCCATAGTTTATTGCATTCACTCATATTACTATGGAATCAGATAAGTACATTTTTGTATGGGAAACTACCCCTATGAATAATGTTGTAATAATTGGAGACAATCAAGTCCTTATTGAATTCTTGGAGCAAGATAGATCTTCCATGATTGAGACCATGTGAGAAGGGTGTGCTTTAGTGTCAAAGGGAGCAGCTAGAGGATCTCCTTCAGTTGACATCTAAGGATCTTGGTCATATTGATTCAGAGGGAGTGTACCATGTTGAGATGGTTTCTCTAGTGATCACTAGTCAAAGGACTATGTTTCATGGGATGGAGTCCCATGTATGTAGGCTGGAAAGCCTTTATGATGACACCTAGGTCATGATATTCTTGGATACATGGATACTTGGTGAGCTGGGATTCACCAAGAGTGATGCAGACTCTAACCTTGTATTTCATGATAGGTCAAAGCATGTGGAGATCCAATATAACTATATTAGAGATATAGTGCAAAGGAATTCTATTCAGTTGAGGTACATTAGCACTGATGATCGGATAGATGATATTCTCACCAAGCCCCTTTCCAGAGTAAAGTTTGTGCATTTTTGAGACAATCTTGGAATTGTGGAGAATGAATCCCTTACTGAGAGGGCATCTTGACATAAGTAACTTCTAAAGATGTACTATAATGCATTCTTCTTTGTGAGGGTGAAGTTTGAGTTGCAAGCCCTTGTTAATTCATTTTCCTCTGTGAGGGAGAAGTTTGAGGTGCAAGTCCTTTTTAATGTATTCTTCTCCGTGAAAGAGAAGATTGAGGTGAAAGCCCTTGTTCCACCCTCTTGGAGTAGCCATGGTGGATCCACCCTCTGGGAGTAGCCATGGTGGATGTCATGTGAGAGACTCCATGAATTAGCACTTGTATTTATTCACCCTCTAGGAGTAGTCATGGTCGATGTTATGTGAGAGATTTTATGACTTAGCACTTGTGTTTATTCACCCTCTGAGAGTAGCCATGGTGAGATTCTGACATAACATTGAGTGATTCCGTGATGGACACTTGTGTTCATTTTCACTTCTATTCATGGGAGTAGCAATGATGGACCCACCCTCTGGGAGTAGCCATGGTGGATATCACTACATAACTTAGATATCAAGAAGGATTCCTCCCTAGCTAAGAGGGAGTGTTAATTTTATTGTAGTTATGGTCGGATTCCTTTAGGTTGACATAGCTAAATTAAAGTTGTGATAATACAAGAAGAAAGTGTCAAGGTAAAATAACCTGACTCTATTGATGACATTTGTGTATATATTGCAAATTCTAGATCCATTACAGATTCAAACATTAGAAGATGGCTGAAATCAAATCTAGAAGATCAAAATATAATTGAGGACACCATCATAGAAAAAATGTACAACTTCAAATATGAACCAGTACAATTTGAAGGAAGTTTTATACCAAGGGAACTCTTGGATAGACTATACTCCTGTTGGACATTTGCATTGAAAAATGAAAAAGAGATAAGAGAAAGAGTACTTGCTTCTCTAATGCCACCTGAATTAAAGAAGGTTGAAATAGATGAAATGATGGAGAAGCACAAAAAGGAGTTCTCACCAAAGATGACAGCATACAAATTCCTTGAAGGAAAGATTATAGAGCTTAAGCATGACAACCATAAGAAATGGTGCAAGATTATGAACAAACCTATTGAGGAAGAAATCCCTGACAAAGAACTTCAACAACAAGATGTTGACAAGGCAACTAAAGATGACACATATATTAAGTTAGATAAAGAAGAAGATGATACAATAGGCAACAAGACTATAGATGTTGCAGATGAATCATGGCTAGATAACACAAATGACAACATTATGGACACTAATGTCATAGAAATTACCAATGAACCAATAGAGGAAGTGAATAAGGATGAAGATGTCACTGTTGCAAGGGATAAAACTGATGAATAAGACACAGATGTTGATACTGCACAAGTGAATATTCTAGGAAACATGCCTACATTGATACAAGCTATCAATATCCTGCAAGAAACAAGCAAGTCACTAGAGAAGAATACTCCCAAGGATGAAGGGGAAGAGACAAACAAAGACAACACCGATGGCCAGCAAGACATCAGAGATACTCAAGATGTAACCGACGTTGATAAGGTTAGTGGAGGAGATAAAGAAAATGAAGCAGATACTCAAGACAAGAATGGACAAACCACAAATGATGAAGCTAAGGACACCAATGAAGGAGACAAACCTAAAGATGGTACTCCTGAGGAAACCAACATGAATTCTACCAATGATGTTAAGGTGAATATGGAGACGTCTGCAGACACCCGACGAGATGAAACCGATGCCAAGCAACAGAAAGAAGCACAACATGTCACTTCATCAAGCACAACAGAAAAGGTCAAGAAATTGGCAATGGTTTTACATTCTACTAAGTCTCAGAAGAAGAAGAAGAAATCAAAGAAGAACAAGTTAGAGGTCACATTGGATGAACTCATTGAAATACCGAAGTGTGACCCCTCTACACTTGACTTTGAAGCATTAAAGAAATATGGAGAGATATGCCAAAGGAAGGCATTGCAAGAGAAGCTGAATAAATAGCACAAGGACTCCATGGTACTAGAGACAACACGGGACATACTACATCAAATTGTGCCTGATGTTGATATTGATCAAAGAAAGCCAATACTTGATCAATTAGCTACTCTAACCGACACAATCATAACTCAGAACATTGATGTTGAGAATGCAATAGAGGAGAGAGCCAAGATGAAGTACCAACAAAATCTCATTGAGAACATCAGCCAAGAAGTGGCGGTAAATAAGGTAAAGCTATCAGAATTCATCACTGAATTAGATCCAATCATATCTAAAGCTATAGCCTTAATTCAAAAGTTGAGCACAATAGAAAATTTCACTAAGGAGAATAGTGACAACATTGCAAAGCTAGATACAGATCTAGAAAATAGTGCACAAAGCTTAACCACCGATGGGGACATTGCAGTCAAACTACATTATGAGAAGATCATATAGATTAAATGGTTAAGGAAAGAGCTATGGGAAGCAGAAACAAATTTCAGGGAAGAAGTAACTGAGCTCCAAGCTCAAATTTTTCCAAATCTTACACTGCTCCAACAACATACCAATTCAGCAAGGCAACTGATTGCAACTCCCAAGATGTCTGTAGCAGACAACATCTATGACATGCATTCAAAGATCACACTCAAGCACATGGCTCTGGAGAACCTCAAAGAACAATGGGAGAAAATGATGGAAGACATGAAGTCTTCACACTCCCACATTTTTGATAAGCTCTAAAGGTAAAGACCTTTGCCCTTAATATCAAAAAAGGGGGAAAATGATGAGTACAAAATACAAAAAGAGAAAATGACATGTATTCATCTATTCATTTAGATGGGAAAATAGAAGATATGTATATGTATATTCATATGGGAAAAATGATATGTATAAGGAAAGACATCATATGTACAGTTATACCACCATATACATAGGGGGAGTCATTAAATCACTAAGGATTATATATGTTGTATATACTTAACATTCTATTAGTATTTTGCACATATCAGTTTTTGATACTAATGTCAAAGGGGGAGATTGATGGCATTAAATTGCCATTAGTATGCAAACAACAATTTTGGTAAACATACACCGAAAGATATGACTGAGAAAACCGAAGATCAGATACTAAGAGATCATCAAAGATGACAAAGTGTAAAGAGAACTGATGATACAACTTAGTGTGTAAACCGAAATCACAAAGAAGAAAGATAAAGTTGAACCCAATAGAGAAACTCGATATGCAAGATATAGTGCAGACCGACAAGACAGTTACAGAGCAACTGACATAACAAAACCAAAGGACAGTCAAGCATGACCGACAGACAAAATCAAAAGTTAGTTGCAGGCCGCTAAAAGTGGATCTAACTTCCACGTTAGATAAAACAAGTGTATTATATTTATAGGATATTTATTTATTTTAAATCCATTTCTTTAGGGACTAGATACATGAATGTAAGTGCTTTAATCAGTCTAACTGATTTAAAACACATAGACTAGGAGATCTAGGTATAAGTTGTAAACCTGATCTTAAAGTTAACATTATTTTTATCAAAACTTGATGAAGTCAATCCATCTATAAATAGATGATGCAATAATTCATTATTATGGATGAACAGATGATGTGAAGAGAGAGGAGAACATGAATGAATCAGACAAGCACATCTATGGATCAAAATGAGAGTTTCAAGAACAGGAACAACAAAAGGTGAATTTGGTTAGCAAGAACCAAGAATAGAGCATACCAAGAATCAAAGGTATTATTCAATCACAATAAGGTGATAATATTTTTCATGTAAACTAAATTGGATCTGTATCAGCAAGAGGAGATTGCATTTACCAGGTCAATTTGTAATTTGCTACCATTCTAACAAGTGGAGCAAAGTGTAAAAATCCTTTCAAGAAAGGCGGATTTAACCATCCAACAACAAATCTCTTAACCGAGTGCACACTCAGTAGTGTTGCTAAAGATCTTAACAAAGTAGACTTCAACAGGTCTCCACCGATAATCCTAATAGGGTAGATCATCAGAGTGATCAAATTGTAAGCCTTAACTGGCCCCTTCCAATCTGCAGATAGTGAAGATTTTGTGGGTGCCATCCCCACCGCAGTTTTTACTTCCTCACAGGAGTTTTCTGCGATATCATATCTTTTGTTGTGTCAAATTAATTTCATGAATGTTTCTATGAATGTTCACATGTATGTTAATGTTGTGATTTGATATAACTCACATAAAGATAGTATAAATCAAATTGAATGGATATACAATTGATTACACAGGTTAATTGTTAAAAGGGATACAAAAGTTTTAGAGGTATTGATTCACCCCTCCCATCTCAGTACATACTTTCCATTAATCCCAACAGGGGGATCATATATTTTTGGGTATCATCATTTTTTCTTGCAAGTAAGAGGTCGTGTTATTTCATGTTTTCCAAACATATCCTTTCAGACCATTTTATTATCATGTTATATCTTCTATTATTATAAAATAAATCATTTTTGTAATGTTACAAAATATTGGCTACCATTGTCTCCATGTTTTTATGGCTCTCATTACTCTATTTGTTCTTCTAATCTAATTTGTTGGTATACATTTTTGTGTTCATTATAATATGAATTTAAATATAACACAAAAAAATAATCTATAACTTGACATGCATTATTAATAAAAATAAACATAACTATTAAGAGTTTCTGGATTTGATTGTGTTGTAAATTTTTTGCATCGACGTTTCGAATCACACTCTGCGATCCATCATCAGGATGAACAATAAGAGAGCACAAGGAAAAGTGAATAAAGTTGCAGACCTAAGCAAGTAAAAAGAGAGGAAGAGGTGGAAGGATAGAGGCTCAAAAACACATGTGACAAATTGATGTGATGGAAAATAATAAACAAAGAGGAGAAAATATAAATGAGAGAAACTAAGAGAAACCAAAAGAAAAGAGGCCCAAAGGCTAAATATATATTTAAATAAAGAAGAGAATGTGTAAGATATGTATGCATATATATAAAAGCAAGTGTTTACATATACACCTATATAAAAATAAAATAATTTGAATAACACATTATATAAATTTATGTGTGTGTAAATATGTATATATATGTGTGTGTGTGTGTGTGTGTGTGTGTGTGTGTGTGAATATATACATATATATACATATATGTATATATATATATATATATTTACATATATATGTATATGTATATGTATATGTATATATATATATATTATATATATATATATCTATATGTATATATGTATATATGTACATATATATATTTATATGTATATATGTACATATGTATATATGTACACACACACACACACATATGCCCGGCTG
>MU226072.1:773688-798702 GCA_018584345.1 Thuja plicata | reverse complement strand
TTGCATTTGGTAACAACGGGAGATGGTGTAGTACCAACTCTGGATCTAATCCTGGCATATCTGAGTAAGACCATGCGAAATTGATCATTCTCTCTTTGAAGAAACCGATGAACTGTTCTCTTTCCTCGGGGGTGAGAGTTAGTGCTAAATAGATGTTCTTTGGGTTCTTGTCATCCCCCAAGTTGACTTCTTCTGTCTCCTCAACTAGTAGTGCTGATTTCTCCTCTGTTAAGGGGAGGACTTCTCTTTTTCCATCTTCTAGCGCCTCTGTGAGGTTTTCGCTAGAAGATACATCTTCTTTTAGATTTTTACCATTTTGTTCTTTTTTCTTTTGTGGACTGGAAAGAGGAGCTTCCTCCCCGAAGTATGCTGCTCTGTCTAGGTTAATAGAGAATCCTGCCTTGTGATCTCCTGACGGTATGCCTTCTCTTAGTCCCATAAAATGAGCTATTTCTTTGTCATTTTCAAAGACATCAAGATCAGGTGGTCCTTGTTGATCCCACTCTATAAGTTTAGGGTGTACGAGACAAACACTTTCACTACTTTATGGTTTTGTTTGACTGAACGGGAGTGCAGCTATGGTGCCTACGAAATTGGACTGTGATGAGGACGCACCACTTGAGGTCGGATGAATGATATGTTTGTCTATACAAGGTTGTTCGGTAATGGTCAGTTGTTCAAATAGGTCTGATAGGTTTATGATAATATCAACTTGAGGGAAAAAGTAAGGGATTGATGGTTTAGAGTCATGGAGGGATTGCCACTCATACTCGTTGGAATCAGTCTCAAAGGAATTTTCTTCCGATGTCTCACTTCCTTGGGTATCGTCGATTGCTAAGTTTAGGTTTATTTGGGATTGTGTGGGTCCCTCTTTCGTGGGCAACAACTGCGCTAATATGTTTCTTATTAGGACATGCTCAGTGTTGTACCCCCGGTGCATCTGTGTTATTTGTGTGTGATTGACTTGAATGTCTTGAACCACATGACTAGTGTCTTTTTGTCCATAGCCCAAACCTCTAGTGTTTCTTTGGGTTGGTGGGATAGGCAATTCATATATGCCCTGTTGCCTTGCCCCTAGTCTGGTTGTACCATCATACCCAAACCTTTGCATCATTGTGTAACCGTTACCATAGTTTGCCAAAGGTAAGGGTGGCCGGATTGTCTCAGGAGTGTCTATGTATAACCATGCATTAATGTCTTGCTCAAAAGGATTCTCTTCCTCTATGTCCCCCCATCGGACAAAGGTTGTAGGTGGACATCTAAAAAGGACCAGTTGCTAGGTTTCTGTGACAATGACAGGTGGTGGCATACCATGATTTCTGGGGCTTAAAGGCATGTGCGTGATTGTGAAAGCCTCTTCATATCTATATTCACCATATCCTTTGTTCGTGATGGATATCTTACTTTCTTTTTACGTGATATCTTTAAGATCTATTTTTGAATTGGATGAGATGTTGGTATCTTGATGAATGACTATCTTACCTGCAACTCTTTTGAAATCCTTGGGATTTGATTCTGAAGAGGATGGGATACTTGCATCCTTGTTCGATGATACTTGGTTATCCGTGCTGATTTGGACCACATTGCAATATTGGAAGGGATTGGGATCTCCTTCTATGATAATCTCCTCCCCTTGGTGAGGGAATTTGATGCATTGATGGTATGTAGATGGTACAACTTGCATTTCATGTATCCATGGTCTCCCTAATAACATGTTGTATCCCAATTCAAGGTCTAAAATTTGGAAGGGTGTGTTTTTTACCACATGACCAATGCGTACGGGTAGAATAATAATACCTTTAGAGGATCTTTCCTCTTCATCATATGCTCTGATATTTATCCTTCAGGTGACATCGATGCTTGATTTAGAATATCCTAGTTGCTTGATTAATTTTAGAGTACAGATGTTTAAACCAGCCCCACCATCAACAAGGACTCTTCAGACAACACTTTTGTGGATTTGGACAAGCAAGTGTAGAGGATCATTATGCAAGGGTTTATGCGGTGGCACATCACAGTCTGTGAATGTGGCATGCTTGTTAGCTGCTATATGATTTACCATTGTTTGGAAGCTTTCTAGTGTTATGTCCCTTGGGACTGCTGCATTTTGAAGTGCTTGGTCAAGTGCTATTTTATGTTGCGAAGATATGCGCAAGAGGTCAAACATGGATATCTGGGCAGGTGTGCACTTTAGTTGGTCCACTATGCTTGTTTGTGGATCTGAGTTAGCTATAGGATTGGCTGATGTAGTAGCTGTGGATGGTACTCCTTGCAAGACGACTCTAGCATGATGAGTAGTTACAGCGCAATTATTGCCTTGGTCCCTGATGGTGATTGCGGCTACATGATTATCTGAAGGATTTAGGCAATTTATGATACTATCACTATTGGCATATGTATAGTTGACTTTATTGGTTTGTCCACCAGACCCGAAGGTTTTTCCTTTGTTGTGATCATAGAAGGTATCATTAAAAATGGTGTGATCAGTTGTGCCTTTAGCTTGAGTATTCGTCATATCAATGATCCCTGTGTCAATGAGATTTTGGATAGCATGTTTCAAACGGTAGCAGTTGGCTATTTTGTGCCCCTTGACCCGATGAAACTCACAGAAGTCTTTGTCATTGTACCACCTTGGTTTGTTTTCCTCTTGTTCAAAGTCTTTGATTGGTGGGAGAGTGATGGTGTTTGATTGTATCAGCTTACGTAAAGCTGATTCTATTGGTTCTCCCAATGTTGTGAAATTTATTTGTTGGAATTGGAACCGTGGCTTTCGTTGGTTCTGCTGTTGACTGTTTGACACGGTGGCTGCTTGCATAAGGAAAGGTTGGTTCTGGACATATGCTTGTTGAGTTGTCCCTGTGGGGTTTTGGTTTACCACAGGTGCGCCTTGCAGTGACACCTTGGGTTGCGTGTAGTTGACCATTTTTACATCAATGACACAATCACTAGTGACATTTTTGTTCTTGTTCCACCACTTTGCCTTTTCCATTGCATTCTTATTTGTTTTAGTTTGCATAGGTTCTTCAAGGATTCCTCTTTTGACCAAGTTCTGCTCACACTGAACTCTTCTTTTGATGAGTTGTGTGAAGTTGGGTGCTAACTGTAGTTCTGTTGTGAATGACATATGTGGGATCAGACTGTCGACAAACATGACTATCAGGTCTTGTTCGGGTGTGTCATATGTAATACGGTTTTCCATGTTCCTCCATCTCTGTAGGAATTTCACAAAGGACTCTCCATCTTTTTGTTTTATGTCACAAAGGTCCTTGATGCTGACCTTGTGCTCGATGTTATGATGGAAATGGGCGATGAACTTTTCAGCCAATTCTCCCCAAGACTAAATGCCATGAGGTAGATATGAGAACCATTCCATTGCTGGTCCGGCTAGACTTTGTGGGAATAGCCTCATTAGATATGTCTCATTAGGAGCGACCTCAACGCAACTAGCAAAGAATTCTCGTATATGCTCAATGGGGTTAGTGCTGCCCCTATATTTGTCAAATTTTGGCACTGAGAAGTGGTTTGGGAATGGAGACATCTGAATAGAATGATCAAAGGGGTATGGGTATAAATCCTCTACGGTATAGGATTTAGTTTGCCCCTGATTCTGCATATCCATTATTTGGGTTTGAAGGTTTTGCATTTGTTGCATTAGTATGTCTATTTGATTTTGCGGTTGATGCGTGTGGACATTCCTTTGTGCTGTGGTGGGTATGAGGCTACACCTCTGTGTCCCTTGAGTTGGAATATAGGATTTCATCCTAGGGACTTGATATTGATTTCCCACCGAGTAATTGGTCGAAGGGGGGTTTTGGAATGTATGTTGTCGTGACTGAAACTGGTTTTGATATTGCTAGGATAGGTATTGCTACTGCTAAGGTAAGGTTTGAAACTAGGGTTGCTATTGCGGAGGTTGTATGTGAGGCAACTGAAGCTATGGTTGTTATTGCGGAGGTTGGATGTGAGGCAACTGAAGCTGGGGTTACTATTGCGGAGGTTGGATGTGAGGCAACTGAAGCTGGGGTTGCTGTTGTGGAGGTTGGATGTGAGGCAACTAAAGCTAGGGTTGCTGTTACGGAGGTTGTATGTGTGTTAGAATGGGAAAAGATGTAGCCTTGGGCTGGCTTTGACTGAAAATAGGTCTTGCAGAGGTGGATCCTTGTGGGCATGAACTGTTGATCCCAAGGTTAGTGTGGATGGATTGCACCAACGACATAGTTTCAGAATAACTGGAGTTTGGTGGGATGGAAGGCATGCTAGTGATCATTGGTGCACTTGATTGTGAGTTTTTCATGCCTTGAGTAGATGATGTGCTAGCTTGGTTTGGGTCATTGGTTTGATTGGACACAGTCTGCATTGATTTAGGTAAAGTCAATGTTGGAAAGATCTGTGACACAACCGGTAATATCTGAGGAGTAGTGTTTTGACCTGCGAGAGGGTTTTTTGGGCCATATAGTTGATACGCTGAATTCAACGGGGAGCTTGACTCCCTTCTTTATTAGCATGGCCAAGTAACGTTCAGGGTTCCTCTCTATAACAGTGTCAACTACTTTGGTGGAGTAGACATCTTGTTCAACATCTTCAATCTCTGCTTCTATGATATCTTGGAAAAAAGTTGCCCCACGGGGGGGCTCAATGAATAGGGTAGGACTAGTGTTCACAAAGGGATCGTTCTCTTGCTCCATTTCCCAAGCGGGGAAATGGTTGATGTAGGACTCATCTGGTTGAGCTCTAGCCATAGACCTTGTGTAAGGTCCTCCATGAGGTGTTTGAGACATAGTGTGGTCCATGTTTTGTAACTAAAACAAGTGATATAAAGAAAACAAAGAAGAGGACACTTTCTAAGACAAAGTATGAGTTATGTTTTGGACAAAGGTAGTTCTAAGGACATATTTCTATATAACTTGATCTCAAAGTGGTAATAAAAGATATGATTTGCCGACCTTTGTCTTGGACAAAGTCAATTTGAAAAAGATGATGATGTTTGACAAGCTGAGATCAAGATACTTCGAGTCTGAACTTTTGAACTAACAATGTTTTTAGACAATAATCGTGCTTTACAGAGAAAGGTTAATCTTAAATGTTTAGAGATTCACACAATGTTCTTTGCATTTTACTGGGATAGACACTAGTTTTGGACACCAAAGGGAGAATTCCTTCAAGGTTTTTAGGTTAGAACAGGAATATAATATCTCTGGTCAAAAGAATGTGGTATAATATCACCGATTGTGGTGAAATAAAGGTTGATTGTGGTGTTTTATCACACACAAGGCTTCAGATTTGCAAGATTGTTGACGTTTGACAACCCTAGACTTTAACATGTTTGACTCATTTTGACAGTTTGAATATTTTGTTTTGCATTTTTAGAAACTGATCAAAGAAAAAAGCACAATAGACACTGTGTTTTGAAGATTGAGATTGTGTATGTTCTACAACTTTTTCAAGTTGCAATGTTATCACGAGGTCTTAACAATGAACAATCAGACTAATCTAGGTCAAATTGGATTCAGAATATGATGTTATAGGCCCAATGCTTGAATGTCAGTTAGCTCACACAACAATTGTCACGCTACTAGGACACGAAGGTCCACGTCGTAGGTGCCCATGTTTTTGCTGTTTCCAGGTATTGTTGCCCTGGAGTGAAGATCTCTTTCACTACACAAATACCGTGGGACACATATGTTGGGAATCTTGGGGGGAAATTCTGCAACCCCTTGCACTATAATAAAATATCTATTCGGAGGTAAAACGGGTTGGCCTCTAATTAATCAAGGTTGTAGTAAGAGTCCGTGGTGTCTCTCCAATCGGTTTGTACGTGTGTGACTCACTTAAGAGCCTAGTTGATCACGCTGGATCCTTAGGGATATTCACCCGATCCAGACTATCATCAACACACCTCGCCTGAGCTTGGCTAGATAAGACGGAACTTTGGTTCACGCCTTGTTTATATACCGGTCGAAAGGATTTCCTGGTTTAAGGTCGTCCTCCAAGGATGAAGCGCTTTCCTTGGACAGGCCTTTCTAAGAAAATAAAGGTTTGTAATCTAAAAGTTTGTGCAAGTGCACCCAACACTCAAGACACGAGGTGAATCGATTAAGCTCCAATTTTGAAATGTGAACTAAGCTACACCACCATACAAGCACGAATGTCCAATTTTAAGCCCAAAAAGTAGGTGTTTGATTTGCTTGTTCAATTTTAAAGCACCAAACAGAAAGATTTTTTGCCTTTGTTCAATTTTAAACCTCACGTCAATTTTAAGCCCAAATCTAAAATATGAGGTGTGATATGTTTTTGCAAGCACTGTTCTTTTTTTAAACCCAAATTGACAAATGAATTCCTTTTAGTTTGTGTTGTTTTAAACAAGTTAGTACCAAAAGAATTATTTGCAAAAAAATGAGAACTTTGACGAAAATGAAATGGTGCTTACCAAAACTTACCCTCCTCTGTCCTTGATGACTTTTGATCCAATCCTGCACAGAAACCACAAAGAATGTCAAATAAAAAGTAGGTGGGTAGAAGACTTGGATATGATATTTGTAATATTTGTTGCGATTGTGGCAATCTTCCTGCAAGTGCGGTAATCTTCTGTCGATTGCGGTAATAAACTTTCAACTGCGGCAAAGTGCTATCAATTGCGGTAATTAAGTTGCAACTGCGGTAAAATGCTATCGATTGCGGCACTGGTCGGACAACTACGACAAAATTATTGTGATTGCGGTAAAATCCTTGCGATTGCGGCATGGATCGGACGATTGTGGTAAAATACCAGAAGTCAGAGACAAGAAAATGGCCAGAATAACTGTGAAAGCCTGCAATCAATTGCGGTATTAAACCAGTCGATTGTGGCATAGTGTGAGTGATTGCGGCAAAATTCCAGCAACTGCAAAATAGTACAGATATCGAAGAAAAGTGAGATTTTCAAATTTGCGACCATACAGCCATGGTTCATCTATTCATTTCTTCGTCTGCAAGAGATATTTGGGCTGTTTGTTCACGTCGGGTTCACCAAAATGTACGCCTCTCTCTCTGGTCTCCCACAGCTTTCCAAGGGCAGGGGTTAGTAGCAAAGGTTCACAAGTGAATGCAAATCAAGTACGCAATAACTACTAAATGAATAACAGAAATGTGAGCAATAAAATGTACAAACAAGAGAAGGGAAGACAAGTAAATGAAAACCCCTCGATGCTTGAAGCTTCTATTGTTTCTCTCTACTCCTTCCAAAACGCTGTTCTTGATGCTCAGTATTGGCGGGGCAGCATTTATGACTTGAGAAGCGTCGAGAATTTGATATTTGAAATGTGTGTGTGTGATCGCAAGATGGATTGAATGCTAGAACCAAACTGACAGAGTAATGGCGCACGAGAGCTTGAAATCTTAGATCCTTCACATTGTTATGAAGGATTCATTATATAGGAAATGGTGATGAAATGAATGGTTGGGATCAATCTCAGAGATGGGGAGATGAACGGTTGAGATCAAAAAGAACAGGAGAGATCCTTAGTAAACTCCACCTCTTTATTTGGTTAAGAGGATATAGAGTTTGGTTAACTGAGGAGCTAATTATGAGTTACCTTTTTGAACTGAAGAGGTGGGTGAAGTTACCCATGTGGATTGGAGAGATGGGTGGAGTAACCCATGTGATCTGATTGGAGTTATCTCTTTGAAGATAAATAAATATTTAATTCATTTATTTAATAATTGTTTTCAACATGTGAGATAATTGAATTCAGAAGAAGATAGGTGATTAATTAATGATTAAAAAAAACCATTAATTAATAGATGAAAATTAGTGTTTTTAATGTAAAGTCGCAAGCCTGTCCATTTTAGGGTGTCTACATATATATATATATATATATGTATAAAAGTGTGTGTCAAAATAAAATGCAATTAAAAAAGATAGAAACAAGACAAAAAGAAAGAGAAGAAAAATCACAAAGGAAGGCTAACCAAAAGAAAATATGTACACACACACACACACACACACACACACACATATACATATATGTATATATTTGTATATTTATATTTACACACACACACACACACACACACACATATATGTATATATGTATGTATATATATCTATGTATGTATACATATTCACACACACACACATTTATATAATGTGTTATTCAATTTATTTTATTTTTATATAGGTGTTATGTACACACTTGATTTTATATATATATGCATCAATATGCTTACACATTCTCTTCTTTATTTATATATATAGTCTTAGGGCCTCTTTTCTTTTGGTTTCTCTTAGTTTCTCTCATTTGTATTTTCTCCTCTTTGTTTATTATTTTCCATAACATCAATTTGTCACATGTGCTTTTGAGCCTCTATCCTTCCACCTCTTCCTCTCTTTTTACTTGCTTAGGTTTGCAACTTTATTCATTTTTCCTTGTGCTCTCTTATTTCTCATCCTCATGATGGATCACGGAGTGTGATTCGAAACGTCGATGCAAAAAATTTACAATACAATCAAATCCAAAAACTCTTAATAGTTATTATCATGGATTGTGGAAATCTCTTCTCTTTGAATAATAAACATATTAAATTTGGATTCAAATTATTTTTTATCTTGGTCTCAACAACAATGCAATCACATATATATATATATATACATGATTTAAAAATGAATATATAAGTTTTAAAAATAAAAAATTACTTATATATACTAATCTCTAGCTATGATTCTTGGGTTTTTCACTATTTTGAATTATCCCTATTTAGGTTACTAAATTTATCATTATTTTGTACTAGCTATGGTGAGACCAAAGTTGAACATTGAATTAGAGTAGGCAAGAAGAGAATATCAAAGATAATATCGAAGAGAGAGTCGTAGACGTCAACAATCTAATAAATGATGGAAAATCAAATAGAACATAGAATAACACACAATCAAGTTGGTAGACGAAGGTCTACTACAAGAAGGGCAAAAGTAACAGTGGAACAATTGGAAATATAAAATAGAGACAAAATAAATGTAGAAAGAAACAACCGTTGAAGAAACTTTGAACAACTCCCTCCTCTTCAAAATAATGCAAGTCGTCAAGGGAAATAAGGTGATCCCCAACCAAGTGAGGGGTATAACCATCCACCTAATATAAACATTCACTTGGATGTTGGAAATGAAAATTCTGCATCTATAGAATGTGTTCCAGAAACACTACAATATGAAAATCAAGTACAAATGAATGTTCATGTGGAAGGTACTATGGAAAACATAGAAAACCCTAATAGTATGCTTCAGTTTGAATTTAGAAGATTTCAAATTCAATTTAGACATCACATAGATAGTTTGAAGACTCAAAATATGTCATGTTTGTCAAGAACCATATCTCAGAATGAAAGTATTTCTCACCTTTGAAGGTCCTATATGCAATAGGTGTTGACAGGAGATAGGAACTCATAGGTTTTCTTCTTCAAACAATATGGATCCTGATTCTCAACTAGAAGAGCTTCAAAATTTGAATCAGGTGTAAGAGATGTTGATTGCACATGTCAACCCTATATTACAAGTTACACATGCAATTGGTGGTCAATTTAAGTACAAAGGACACACTATAAGTTTTCCCCAATATGTAGAACAAGTATCAAAAGTTTTGCCACATATAATTGACCATTTCCCAATCATTATTATTTGCAGAAGGGGTAAACATGGCACACATTATAACTTTGCTGTAAATAGGGATCGTGTGTACAAAGCATTGAAATACAAAGTAGACCATGACCCCTTTTATGCAAATGCTATAATTGATGAATTTTCTCTCAATGACTTTTCAAGGAATTATAATGAGAATATTTTTAATAGATTGAAGACAATGCACATGGAGTTTGATTTTGACGCAAACAAAGTCATTTTTGTGGGTCTAGTCATGAAGACAGATGAAGGTAATATAAATGAGCACAAAAGATCTATGGCTTCAAGACCACAAAATGCTAAAAAAGAAATGGAATTAATCCATGCATTGGTTAACAATCCAGATACAATTCCATCTGCATTAATTGAATGGCCAACTATAGGTGCATCACCTATCAATGAATATGTCACGTCAGGATTGTTGGATATGGCATTTCCAACATTGTTTCTTGATGGAAGATGTGATTGGTTAGAGCCAAGAATGAGACGATTTCATCTTCATGAATTTTCCAAGCATTTGTTGTGATATAGGGATCATCACTTTGGTAAACATCCAAGGTTTAGGTATTTCATGATGAACATGATAATGGGACATCGTGCACAAAATTCATCAGCTGTATTTGTAAAAAAGAATTTTCAAGATATGCCATTTACCATCAATGAGCTACGTGAACATATGGAAAATATGCCACATAATAATCTGGTAGATAGGTTGATGTAGTTTAGAACAAATTAAAGAGGCATGAGATCATATTGGACTAAATGTAAAGCATAATTAATAGATCTACTTCATCAAATTGGGAATCCTAAAATTTTCTTCACATTAAGTGCAATGGATATGCAGTGGCTTGATTTGCATGCGTTGATGCTAGGAACACTGCCAACTGATCCACGAGAGGCTAAAAAATGGAGAAAACAAAATGTCATTGACTACCCTCATATTGTTGCACATTAAATGCATTTAAGGCATACAATGTTCGGAAATGAAATAATTGAAAAGGGTATTAAAGTCAAAGACTTTTGATGTAGATATGAGTAGAAACATATGGGTTCACCTCATGTGCATGGCTTCTTATGGTGGAAGGGTCACCAAACATGGACACTATTGATTGGTCAAATGAGGAGGAAAAAAAGTGCTGATACATATTGTCATTCCATTATTCATGCATGGAATCCTATACATGATCCTCATCAAATAAATATACATGTATGTTTAAAGTAATTTTATCACATATATCATTATAAAATCATGATAACAATATGTATATTATGATGTTTAAATAAATAAATTAACCACAACCATTTTAGGCTTTCCAACATTTTGGTCAACACCCATGTCTCAAAAATACTGCACAACTAGCACAAATGGATATCAACCATGATTATGAAGAGATATTGACCTGTGTTAAATGACACGCAGTCTGTAAGGAGGGTGCATGCCTACGTAAAAAGAGGGGAAAAATGGTTTGCAGGTAATTGTTTCATCAAGTAATGTTTCTAAATCAATATTATATATCAACTATTTAAACAAATTAATAAAAGGATATAATTACTTGGCTTTGTTCTAGGTATAATGCTCCTTGGTCATTGAATTTGGGTGGATCCAATTTATATGAGGATAAAGAATCATGTGAAAGAAAATTTGAGCCAACAAGAAATGCTGATAGGGTTAACACCCATAATCGACACATACTGCAATTGGGGAGGGAAAATGTAGATTGACAACTTGTTCTTTTGAAACATGCAAATATCAAATATTTTGCAAAGTATGAAACAAAAGATGAGAGAAGCTCAGAAACATATCAAGAAATGTTGATGTATTTGTCAAACCTGAAAAAATCCTGATGATTTTTCTGCACGGGCATACAGAAAGCTTCTCATAGAAACAGTTATAGAAAGAGACATTAGAGCTTAGGAAATGTGTCATATATTGTTAGAGATTCCATTGGTGGAGATTAACATAAGGTTTGTTAATCTAATTGTTTCACATGAAGTTTTCAAACCTGTAGTAGTGAATAATGAGCATAATGATGAAGAACACACAAAATCTTTTGTAGAAGGATATAAAACAAGACGAATTTGTATGGAAGGTATCACATTGACTGATGCAACAAGATCCTATATATATAGTCCTAGAAAAGTGGGAGTTAACAAATGGGGGCCAAGGAAAACACAACTATTGTAAGAGTTTTCCCTAGGTTTGTATCCATTCCTCCATGTGATTAAAATAAATGGGTGGAGTTTTTCTTATTTGAGTTGTTACTATACAAACCTTTTCATAACATTAAGATGGACATTGGTCATGATAATGATAATATAGTAGCCAACTGGGAGTCACTTAATTATAACCCTTTGCATATTGAAAGAGCAACAAATATAGAAAATAATAAACCTACGTGATTCAGAAATGGAAGAAAATGGAGGTATTCAAGAAAATACCACAGAGCATGAATGAGAAATCATATCTAGGCTACATCGTGGTCAAGACATGGAAGTTTCTAAAATAGTGATGTAGCACTAGTCTTGCTTCCCCTAGCTTCTTCTAGGGTCTCCTAGGCCAATTCTTCACCTGCTAGGGTCCTTTCACTAACCCTAGACTCCTTAGGTTTCTTTTCACAAGAACCTAAAACTTTCAACTAGTGAACACCAATAAGGTAGAATCCAAACTCTTCATGCTCTCTCCTAGACCCAAATTGGTCTTTCTTGCACCATCTGCACAATCTGATCCAAATGGATCCCAAACATTCCCAAATGGATTGGTAGTCTTCAATATTTTTAAGAGGACCAATTACAATTTCCACAACCTTACTTGGAAGTGTAACCCCAAATGAGTTCCAAATTCCAAGGTAATTTCACCCAAAAGAGGGCTACAAGCTTTAGGCCTAATTAGGCTCTTTTTTCTACAATAACTCTTAAAAATTCCAAACAAGTATGAAAAAAAACTTTATACCCTGATAGCCTTTTTCAAAAATCTAAGGATTTTCTAGGTCTTGGCTCTCAGAGGTGTCCGTACAGTACCTCCTACATTCATGCCTAAAATTTAGGGTTTTAGGTCTTTGTCACTGTCTGCACAAGAAATGGAACTTCTTGGCTAGCAAAACAATTCCTCCAAACTCATCCTCTGATTTGAGGGTCCTTCATTGACTCACCTACCTTCCCACATCCATTGATTGAAGCTATGAATGCTTTCAATCCCTCTAGCAAGCTCTGTAATCACTGGTGATCCCTAGCCATGCCAGTCTGGCTTGCCTAGGCATCACCTTAAAAATGGCTGCCATAACTTCCTGGGCCCCTCCTACACTGTACACAATGTACATGGAGTCTACTCTCATAATCCAAAATCCCGTGCAAGTGCCATGGTGGAAAATGGAGTTAAGACCCCATTTGTTCATAGTGCTTAGTTCAGAACAAAAATAGTGCTGAAAACAAAATAATTTAAAAAAGAAAATAAAAATATTTGATCAAACAAACTAACACCACACAAAATATTCTATCAACCTACATTACTCAAAACAATTCTCACAGAATTGGATTCAATCCATTAAACTATTAGATCACCTCAAAACACCTTAATAGTCATTGTTATTGTCATACACAGTCCGTACACAAAATTTATCCAACTTTCCAACCCTCTCAACAAATCAAGGATGGTCTTATATAGTTGACCCAAGCACTAAGAAATCAAATTCAAAAAGTTAAGGAATTGAATCCTTCAAAATTACATTCTTGTCATAAAAAATGACAACATTGACAACTTTTTGCAAATTTTAGCTATGGTGTCTAAACTTGTCCAAACCCCTAATTATGATGAAATAACAAAAAATAGGACCTCTAGTCCCTTCTTTGACTCATTTGGCCATGAAATACCAAAATCCCCTAGTTGGACCTAAATGGACACAAAGGTCTCTAAGGACCTAACAAGACACATCCTCCTACTTAACACTACACACACTAGGACTCTTGGTCCCTTTATTCACCTAGTGGTCTGGCTAGAACCACTACAAGCCAAAATAAGGAAGAAGCAAACCCTAGGTTACATTGTATCAACTAGCCCACCTAGGTGCTCCTGCACCAAATAGACATGTTGGGAATAAGAGATATTGATAGAAACACAAACTAGTGCAGTGAATATCAAAGCAAAGAACATACATCCGTAGCTATCAATTTCATATGTAAAATGAAGAAACATGGATGTATGACATGTATGATGACATACTAGAATACATCAACTTTACAACTCTCAGTGAGAAGCAACAAAAGGCAATCAACATTATTATGGTACACTACCATAGCAATCCAGTTAGATTGCCTTTGTTTATGATAATCCAAGGAACAACGGGAAAAATCAAGTCTTACCTAATTGGTGACATCAATCAATCTCTTCAGATGGCAGAAATTCCAAGTCCTTCTCCTCTTTTGTTACTTTCACAAACTGGAGTTGTAGCTTTCAATATAGGAGCCTCTACAATACAATCAAAGTTGCAAATACCAATAAGAGATTTTTCTCAACTATAGGGGACGCAACTTACAAGTTTTCAAGAAGAAATGATGCACATCAGATATATTTTGATTGACGAAATGAGATTCATTGGTCAAAACTTGATAGAAAATATAGATTGTTGACTTAGACAGGTGTTCCCACAAAGTGCTTACATAAGTTTTGCATGTATACCTTTCCTTTTTGTGAATTATGTTGTTTATCTGAAATAATATTTATTAATATAGTCCATATATACTATCTTCATATGATATTGGTGGATGGTTTGAAAAATAATTTATCATGAGTTTCTTTCATGTATATCTATTATTTTGGTTGGCTATTTGGGTCAGTTACCTTTAGTCAATGATGAACTGACATATGTTAGCCATAGGCGGAAAATTTATTGTGGCAAGAACTCAAAACCGTGGTTACATTAGATAAAATATTTATGCAAGATGGAGAAAACATCCATCAACAAAGATTTTGTTAGCTTCTAACAAGTCTGAGAGATGAAGATCCAAAAATAGATGACTAGAACTTGCTTATGATGAGAATCCTTGTAAGGTTAGATACTTCAACCAATGGTGAGTTTGACAAGATAGTGCATTTGTTCTCAATAAATGAAAATGTTCATAACCATAACATGAGGATGTTGTATTCTTTGAGGAAACATGTTGCACATAGTCTTGCAACTAAGTCAAGGAATGGTAATATAATTGAATATTTCTCTATTGATGAACTTGATATAGAGTTTTTGTTGAGTAAGGATTCAAGAGTGATGTTGACTAGAAATATTTAGATACAATCCAGACTTGTCAATGGAGCATTGGGATATATCGGGAATATTATGTACAAACTAGGAAGTGGTCAACTTGAACCACCAGCATATGTGACAGTTGAGTTTGATAATTATTCTAGAATACCATTTGATGACCACCATCCAAAAGCAGCTCCAATAGCGCCGCTACAAAGGGGGAGAACCTTTAAAATACCATTAAGGTTGGCTTGGGCGTTGACTTTTCATAAATCTCAGAGACTAATTCTTTCAAAAGTGACAGTTGATATAGGCCCAATGGAAAGAGAAGGATTGAAATTCATGGTTGTATCTCGTGTAAAGTCTCTAGAGGGATTGGGAATAATGCCACCAATCACATATGACCGCTATGAAAAAATGAAAAGTGGGAAACAAATTTCCAATAGAAAAGCAGAAGAAATTAGACTCAGATGTCTTGAAAATCAATGATGTATTGTTATGATGTATTTTCAATTTCTATTAAGAAATACATTATTGATTATTCTCCTACTTTACGTCAAATTTGTGCTCAATTATTCTTAAGCAATAACTGACTAGAAGATATTTAGAAATTATGTTCACTTTTGCTTCAATGCCTATGAATGATCATAATCATATTATGTTGCGATACCCATATTTCAATTAAAATACAATATGACCTTACTTAATTAATTAATTATTTATTGTGGTTGTTAAAATGATTCAAATATTATTTTATCATACTAACTCAACTATTATCTTATTGTAACTAATATTTTGAAAAAATAAATATGTTTTGATACCCATATATTCATTAAAATGGTTTCATCATACTAAGTCAGCTATAATCTTATTGAAAATACTATTGATTTAAAATTTATTTCCCTCTAATTAAGTATAATTTTAGTCTGATTATTTGTATATACTGATATTTTTTTAAAAGTTTGCAGCATACCATTTCAGCTATGGCTGTCTCTGACAAAGAGTTAAACATTATTGATACGAGCTCGACTACTTTGATGGCCTCAAATCATTTCTTTGAGACTCAATATGATAAGTGTGCATGAATAATTAAAGAGTCCTATAGAAATATAATCAAAGTTATGGAGAATGCAACGCTGTCAGTTGATTATGTAGAAGAACTAGAAGTAATGCAGATGGAAGATGTTGCGATATTTGTACATGACACATCTGCAAAAGTAAATGTATTTCCAGCCATGATGAAAGATGTCTACTGTGAAATTTTTTCAAAAAAAGGTCGCAATAGCATTTTAATTGTTGAAGAATATGTGATGTACTTACATCATTACGAAGAAATGTTTTTTATATAGTATATTATTATCTTGGGTTTTTCCACTTTTTTCTTCAAATAAATAGTTGTACTGGAACTTATATTTCCCTTGTCATCTATGTAGGTTTTATGCACAAGTAAATAATAAATTATTACTATTAAAGTGATGTTTATGAGTACATTCGCAATATTTTGCAACATATTTTTTTCAACTTTGTATTTCTAATATTAATGGATGCCTTCAATGGATGTGCTAAATAAATGTTTACAAAATACATCTCACTGATATGTTAGGAATTAAATTGTGTATAAAGAACATATGCTAATTCTAAGCATAATCCTAATACAAATGATAATATTCATTTTACATGTAACCATTATTTGAATAACATGAATGCAAATTGTCAACTTGAATTAAACATACGATATTACTAACTTTAAGTGACCCTACATGCTATTATCATGATAACCATAATTTATGTTAACTAAAACTTTAATTGTAACCCTAACAATCTTACTAAGCATGATCGTAATCCTAACTGTAATACCTAAATCACATTGCTAACTCTAATTGTAACTCTTATACTAACAAGTATGATATTTATCCTAACTCTTAACCTTGCATGTCATCTATCATCACATCTCTTTTGTAACCTAATTCTCGCAATGATCCTAACCCTACTTGTAACCCTAACCCTAATCAATATTTAAAAACTATACCAAATCCTTAACCTTTCCCAATAACTCTAATACCTACATCACATTGCCAACTCTAATCACAACTCTAATTCTATTAAGTACGATATTAATCCTAACTTTATATTAATGCTAACTCTTACTGTAATCCTAATTGTCTTACTAAGCATGTTTTTAATTGTAACTCTAATACGTACATCACATTACCAACTCTAATTGGAACTCTAATACTAATAATCCAACACTATGCCTAAATCTCACACTACCTACTATATCAATGCTAACTCTAATTATAACCCTAACTGTCTGACTAAGCATGATCGTAATCATAACTCTAATACCTACATTGCATTACTAACTCTAATCACAACTCTAATTCTAATAAGTACGATATTGATCCTAACTCTATATTAATGCTAATTCTAATATAAAACCCTAACTGTCTTACTAAGCATGTTCGTAATCGTAACTCTAATATGTGAATCACATTAACAACTCTAATCAGAATTGTAATACTAATAATCCAACACTACGCCTATATCTCACCCTATGAACTATATTAACGCTAACTCTAATTGTAACCCAAATTGTCTTACTAAGCATGATCATAATCGTAACTCTAATACCTACATCGCATTACCAGTTCTCTAATTACAACTCTAATTCTAATAAGTGCGATATTGATCGTAACTCTAATTGTAATCCTACTACCAATATTCCAACACTACACCTAAATCTCACCCTACATACTATATTAATACTAACTCTAATTGTAATCCTAACTGTCTTACTAAGCATGTTTTTAATCGTAACTCTAATACATACATCACATTGCCGAATCTAATCATAACTTTAGTACTAATAATCTAACACTACGCCTAAATCACACACTACCTACTATATTAATACTAACTCTAATTGTAATCCTAACTGTCTTACTAAGCATGTTTGTAATCATAACTCTAATACGTACATCAAATTACCAACTCTAATCAAAACTCTAATACTAAAAATCCAACACTACGCCTAAATCGCACACTACCTACTATATTAATGCTAACTCTAATTATAACCCTAACCATCTTACTAAGCATGATTGTAATCATAACTCTAATACCCACATCAGATTACCAACTGTAATCACAACTCTAATTCTAATAAGTATGATATTGATCCTAACTCTATATTAAATGCTAACTCTAATATAGAACCCTCACTGTCTTACTAAGCATATTTGTAATCGTAACTCTAATACGCACATCCTATTACCAACTCTAATAAGAACTCTAATACTAATAATCCAACACTACGCCTAAATCTCACACTTCCTACTATATTAATGCTAACTCTAGTTATAACCCTAACTGTCTTACTAAGAATGATCATAATCATAACTCTAATACCGACATCACATTACCAACTCTAATCACAACTCTAATTCTAATAAGTATGATATTGATCCTAACTCTATTTTAGTGTTAACTCTAATATAAAACCCTAAATGTCTTTCTAAGCATGTGCATAATCGTAACTCTAATATGTAAATCACATTAACAACTCTAATCGGAACTGTAATACTAATAATCCAACACTACGCCTAAATCACTCTACGTACTATATTAATGCTAACTCTAATTGTAACCCTAACTCTCTTTCTAAGCATAATCGTAATCGTAACACTAATACCTACATCACATTACCAACTCTAATCACAACTCCAATACTAATAAGTACGATTAAGTCTAGGATGAAATGTGAGAGACCATCCTTGGAATTCACGAATGTATAAGTGACACAGAAATGAGACTTACTATCTTCAACGCTGATATTGTAGAAGACCCCCTTGTTCGCCATTTATGGAACTTGACTGAAAACATTATCGTCCCACTCTAATCACAACTCTAATACCTACATCACATTACCAATCCTAATTGTAACCCTAACTGTCTTACTAAGCATTATCTTAATCATAAGCATTAACAAAATAAAAAAAATAAAAAATGTCATCCATATTGTGCTACGACTGCTGCTAGCTTATATATATATATATATATATATACACACGCCGAGAGTAATTCTTTTCGAGGCACCTATTTTCATCAATCCTAATGCTAATGTAAACCTTACAATTTGATTAAAATAGGCGCCTCAAGAAAGATTACTCTCAGCATATATATATACATATACTTTTAAATGATCATTTAAAACGCCAAACTATTTACAATGAAGACGATAACTACGTTCCCTCATTTCTTATCATTCTTTGAACAAATTGTTTTCATATTTTGTCGCGGATGAACCTGTGGATTAGCCGTCAATTCTTCTTTCTTAAGATATTTTAATGAGTAAGGCCAACGCTAATTCAATCTCACTAATGGAAGTCAAGTCAAAAGACAGTAGAGAATACGTGAATCAGAGACAATTCTAACGTGATAGGAGCTGCTGCTACGAATCTTCTCTCTCATAATTTATCAATGACACCACACGTTTTCTTGACTCATCTCCACCAGAGAGTTACGTACATTTGACGTCATAACATATCATGATGTCACCATGACACCGCTTGCATGTCAGCAGCTACGATGACACCGCCATGCAATTGCATTCTCATACGTCGGGGCAAATTGTGAGCCTTATAAATTGGGCGGACCTCCCCTTACGCCTCATTATTCAAGTTGTGATCCTTTTCATTATTCAACTGCAACATTTCTCTTTGTTTTTAAAGAAAAGTTTGGAATATTGTAAGATGACTCCTTTTGTAAAACCACGCCTTGTGGCAAAGAAGATATTGGCCAGAGAACAATATGAAGGAGATGGAGCCACCGTCAGGCGCAGCATTGGCAGGTACCCAATATGCTTATATTTCTATTTTCTTTGAGGATTGTAATTTTCAGTCTTTTAGATTGCTTGATCTCATTAAAACCATTCATTCATTTATTCTTTTGTCTATTCTTTGTTGTGAACAGACCAGAATTGAAGTTTTTGGATCCATTTTTGTTACTGGATGAATTCTCAGGTTAGTTGGTCTCTACCCAAAACTATTGATAGCAAGTATGTTTATATTTCACTTAACAAATCAAGTGTGTGGGTATCGCAGTAAGTGCTCCTGCTGGCTTTCCAGACCATCCTCACAGAGGTATATTTATATGTTGGATCTCGACACCTTTTTGGGTCTGTTTTCTTTGCTCTGTTCACACTGATAATTTGATAATGTGTTTTGGGCAGGTTTCGAGACTGTGACATACATGCTAGAGGTACCATCTTTTCTCCCTTCCTTTTCCCCTTTTCAGAGTATGTACTATGGATATGCACTAATCTCACTTTAAAATAAAGTTAAGGTGGAAACAGATGAAGGGGGATTTGAGATTAATTGATGATTATCTCTTTCATTTTGATACTTGATTTCAAATCCAGAAACTTAATTGTGTTCAATATCATGGACTATGAAAATTTGACATGGTTAATAGTCCAAACGTGCCGCTCAGATCTGCTGTGGGTGTCTAGAAGTTTTCTAAAAGGATATGGTCTTTGTTTTTTCGAATGCAGGGAGCCTTCACCCATGAGGATTTTGTAGGACACAAGGGCACAATCAAGGCTGGCGATCTGCAGGTTTTGAAATCTCTTAACTGCCCACAATAGTTATAGTACTTGAATCTCTGTGATAGTCATGAACTGAGGGCTTTTAGTGCAATGCACTGTATAGTGGATGACTGCAGGCCGGGGTATTGTCCACACTGAAATGCCGGCTGGAGCAGGACTACAACATGGTTTGCAGTTGTGGGTTAATCTTGCTGCCAAAGACAAGATGTGAGTGCCTTCTCAACTCAAAATTCATACAATATCAAATATCCCTTTCCTTAAAAAAGAATACTTTCATGTTTATAATTGTATTGTTTTTATGTGGTCAGGATTGAGCCTAAATATCAAGAACTTCAAGGGAAAGACATACCCAAAGTTGAGAAAGATGGAGTGAAGGCAACTGTTATAGCAGGAGAAGCTTTGGGCATCAAATCTCCTGTCTATACGAGGACTCCCACTATGTATTTGGATTTCACAATTGAGGCAGATGCTGTGCTTCACCAGGCAATTCCAGAGAGTTGGAATGCATTTCTGTATGTGTTGGAAGGTGAGGCCAGATTTGGTGCTCCCAATTCACCTGCAGTGGGTGCTCATCATACTCTTCTTTTGAGCAGTGGTGATGGGTTGAGTGTGTGGAATAACAACGTTGATAACAAGCCCTGCAGATTTGTATTAATTGGAGGGCAGCCATTAAATGAGCCAGTGGTACAGCATGGACCCTTTGTCATGAACACCAGACAAGAGATAGTGCAAACAATTCAAGATTATCATTTGGGTAAAAATGGATTTGAGAGAGCCAATGGATGGCATTCCCAGATAGCTCAAACTTGATTTCTTCAGTTTCAATCTCTACCCATTCACTGTTAGTGATCGACTCTATACAAATTTGAAGGTCGATTCCCAACAGCAGGAATATTTTATGTAGGTGCATCATTTTCATGCTTTATTGTAGACAACAAAGGGACCTTCCAGGATGATGTGGGGAAATCAATAAAATGTATATGCCCTGTCTTGCGAGATCGCCCATTTCTTTCATGAGATCGGGTATGTATGTATACAATTGATAATCATCATGTATTCAAAAAGTTTTGAAAGTATATCATTTATAGTTTTCCAATTAGATGATTGTTGCCATAGCTTTTTCTTTTTAAGGAGTGCAATTATAAATTATAAAAAAGAATGCACGATAGTTTCTGGATTCAATTGTGGAAGTTTTTTTACCATCAACTTTTCAGATCACACTCTCTAATAGTTTTCAATAAAAAGGAGTCTAGATTGCCAGTTAAAAGATTGGATAATTGAATCCTAAGAGTTTGAGCATTTGGACAAAATTATGATAATATCTTCCTAATACTATTATCATATCGCAACTTCTACAATATACCATAATCAAATTAGGTCCTTAGTATATGTGCTTTACCTATTTAGTGACTTATATATATATATAAATGTATATTTGTTCATGAGTGATGTGATTCTAGCATGTGTGTTTATAATTACTTTATACTTATCAAGTATGAAAATAATAAATATTAAGATCGCTAGATGTGTATAATAAGTTTCCTACCAATTTCTTTTGGTATTGAAGCTCTAAGAATCCTCAATATGTTTCATACACAAACCCAAAACACAATCAACGAAACCCCAAAAGTTCTGATATTGGGAGCACATTGATATGCATCACAAAATATCAATTCTACTAATCTGAAACTTTCCAATCAGATAGGTCATGTTAGATTCACTTTTGGTCTATTTATAGAGAGTAAGTTAAATTTCTCATTACCAGATAGTCCTTCAAAATGCATTAGCTTGAGCTGAGGAGCTAATGAAGCTATCATAGGAGGTTGCATGTTACACTTATGGGTACCATCCAAGGGTGGAGATCTCCTAAAGCAAAGCTGGTGATACTGGTGTGACGTTGAGAACCTAATCGATGTGATGAAAACTGGAGAGGAGCTTCGGAAAACATAAGAAAAGAGTTGTGGAGATAATCATTCTTTCTTAAAATGGAGTTCTGCGTAGTCATTGTTCATGGTAAGGAGAAGTCCGCCCAGGAGTCATGTTACTCGTGCTTCCCCCAAATTCAAATTTTTTTCAATAAAAACAATGAGATATGTCGCAGTTGAATAATGAGAGTCCACTTTACAAGGTTCACAACTTGTCTGCCAAATTTATGAGGCTCACAACTTCCCCCGGCGTATGAGTTTGCATGAAGGTGCAATCGTAGGTGCTGACGGGAAGATAATGTCATGCTGAGGTCATAAGCTGTGACTACGTAAAAAATACTTAATATTATTTTTTAAACATTTCTTATCTTTATTAAAACTTATTATTGTTCATTCAGATATTTTTAAAGTTAAATAGTAATATTATCTTTAACAATAACCATCATTCAAAAGAAGTTAAACTAGCACTTGCATCTAATGGAGATGCAAGGGTTAAGCTGATAGGAAACTATGTATGTTAATATGTTAAAGAGGATAATTTAATACATGTGTATAAGATACATTAATTTAATTTGCAATACATTTGTATGAAACAGTCATTTTTTTTTTGCAATTTTGAAATTCAACCTTGAATTTAGATTGATGATTTTTTCCAAGCTATAATTTTTGTTCATAAATAGTAGTATGAATGTAATAGAGATACAATTTTTAATTAGATTTTCTTTTATATTCTAATATCTTATAAATTTGAGAGTAGCATTGGATCAATAAAAAAGCTAAAAGTTTAATGAAATGTTTTAAAATGATGTGAATGACATGTTAATGTCAGATATTAATTATTTTGACTCTTAAATAAGTATGGAATACAAGATATTCAAATAGATTATTTCCTAGTTTGTATGTACCTAGAGAGTATATCTAAATATTTTAAAAAATATTTTAAATGTGCATTTTATATATTGAAAAGTGATACCTTTTTTGCAATGATTATTGGAACCTAAAACTAAATCCCTAAAAACTAAAATATTGAATTGTTCTTCACCAAATTGTATTATCAACTTCCAAATTTGCACATTATAAGTATAAATCAAAATGCAATCAATTAAATGAGATGCATGGCTAAAGTTGAAAGTTGAATTTAACAATGGTATGATTACATATCACATGATCCTTATCATACCTATGTGTGTGTAATTTCATGTTTATGAATAGTTTATCTTATGATTTCATGTTTATGAATACTTTATCTAAGTTTCTAGTGTATGTGTCCTACATGCACTAGCAACTCAGACCAACATGTACATGCAAAGGTATCTCTGAAAAGGATGGATTGTCTTTAAATCCCTTTTTCCAAATTTTGTTGTGAGCATAACTTCATCTTGATAATTTAAGAAAGAGTCGTACCAAAGAATAAATTACCTAATATAATAATTACATCAACATAATTAAACATTTTTAAAATTTATTGTTAGAATTAATTCAATGACAATTAACTTTACTTTATAATTAGACCAAATCTATAATACTAATATTAGTAATAATAAATATGTATTTACTTAATATTTTATTTCATTTTATATAACATCATTAATTTCACCAATTAACTTAACTTTGGGTAAAAGTATAATAGTGTGTCATAGTAGAGGACATCCTAGGAGGGTCCGACTAGACCTGCGTGGCGCCCTTTAGGCACCAGGTGGTGCCTATGTGGCGCGGGGGGTCTGACCGGAGCCCCAAAAGTATATATAAGAAAAAAAAAAGGCCCGTGCGGGTCATTGTGATTTAGCGGGTCAAGGCTTGTGAGAGAGCTACAAGAGTATTCCGGCCGAAAGGGGTAAGTACCTTTTTAATTTTAATGTTTTTAAATGTGTTTTTTTAGTTGTTTTTTTTTTTAGTACTAAATAATTATTTTTAATTAAAAATCGTTGTTTAATATTTATTTTTTGTTTAATTAATAGAAAATAGTTGTAATTTAAAAGAAATATTTTAATTTAATAGTTATTTTTGTTTATTTAGTATTATTTTTTTTAATCGTAGAAATAAAATAATATGATTTGATATAAAATGAGTTATGTAATTAATATAATTTTTTTTTCAGTTAATTAAATATGTTAGTTATTTAATTAATTTAATTTTGTTAGATATGTTTTAAAATGTTTTAATTTAATTTTGTTAGATATGTTTTAATTTAATTTTGTTAGATATAGTTTAATAGGAGTTAGGGTGTAGTTAGATCTTGGATATAATGCGAACCCCAACCATAATATTAATTTTACATCTAACTCTAATCCTCATTTATCTCTAGACCTAATTTAAAACCTAACCCTATACATAATCCAAATTATACCTCTTAATCTAGACTTAACACAAATCCTAATCCTAACTCTAACCCTCAATCCTAACCCTAACTCTAATAACCATAATTCTAGTTCCATGATGTAAAAACCCTTACTCTAACCATAATCCTAACACTAATTTTGATTCTAACCATAACAAAAACCCTAACTCTCATCAGAATGCTAGCTTAAACCATAATTACAAGCATGATATAAAATCTTGAACCTGAACATAATCCTAATCATGAACATTAAAATCTGATCCTAA
>MU226072.1:747128-765019 GCA_018584345.1 Thuja plicata | reverse complement strand
TTCATTAGTTTACATCATCTTCAAATTCTAAACACAAATGCCACTTTTATGTTGTTAAAGTTTAAAAATTTGAATGTTGTCGTCCTTTTCCTTTATAAAAGTGTGACACATGTTTGTACTTTTACCCCTTTAGTAATGACTAATCCATAAATTTGTAATAATTATATAATCCACTCCTCGAAAATTGATATAGGAGACTATATTATTTCTATCAATTTTACCATTAATCTATTTATATTATTATATCTACTCATCTCAAATAGGGCAACTCACCATGACCAATTTTCACATTATATGTTGAACTATAGATTCCAATATTGATGATCGGGTTATGTGCAAATTGAATTTTAGTTATTCTTTCAATCAACATCAACATTACAATATTCAGGCAACTTACGATTTAATTTTAAGTTTGAGGAAGCAAAATCAATGATTGAGAATTTTTAAATTAATGAACTTGCTATGTTTTCCATAGTTCAAAATTGTGATTTGCTGCACCTTCCAAAATGATTCCACCCATTGATTAGCATACCATATAGTGATTGGCTTTCATTCTTCTAACTAACAACTATGTGTCGGGTGGGGCACATTCATCCATTTGTGCATTAGCATGAACTAGATCTTTCCTGTCTCATCCACGGACTAGATGATCAAAATTTGCTTGGGGAGGGCCTCCAGAGTTGACATCAAAGCCTCTGTAGGGAAGTTGTGGGAAGTCCAAAAATTGTCGGTGAAAAAGAAGCCCCAGCCATGGTTTAGCGCACAGTCAACATCTGTAAACAACTTGCTTGTACGCTGGAGATTGAAATGACATCCTGCAATATTAACCAAGCCAAGCACAGCTCTATCGAAATTCAGTTTGAACGGAAATATGTTTCGATCTCATAAATTGGAAATTTTGAACAGAAATATGTTTTGATCTGAGAAATTGGAAAGTTTGAATAGAAATATGTTTCGATCTCATAAATTAACGATGCACTGACACCTAACCTGCCACTACCGTTCCCATTCACCATCGCTTCACTTCACCCGAATGACAGGTACAACATTAACGTTTTCCCCAAACTTTCAAACAAACTCCCAATTTTATTTTTTACCGGCAACACCAACAAAATTATCGGCCGCTTGATTAAGTGTGAGACAGTTGTTCGGTGGGATGTTTCTCCCCTAGATAAGCCTATTGGCTAATAATATTATCACTAGCACTTGCACCAACAAAGTGTAAGGTTATGCGAATAGCAATCTATATCAAATGTCATACAAATTAAATAAAAGGTATAACATTTGTTTTTGTCAAATTGGTAAAACCTGATAAATCAGTATACCTTCACAATTATGTGATGCAAGTAAACATAAACAAATTAAGAAATGCCTTGTCACATAATATTTAGGTAGACATTAAATTGAACAATGTCTTTTTCGGGCAACCCAAAATATTAATTTTTTTTAAAAAGATTTCTTTTTTTTGAGACATAATAATTTAAAACTTGCCATTTTCCTGGCACAAGGCCAATTCAACATTAAAATTGACAAATGTGTTTTTCAAATAACTGAGAATTTAAACACACAAAAATTATACCAAAACAACAACAATGTAAAAGTTAACCAAAACGTAGAAGCAAAAACGTCTAAAATATTGATAATCTAAAAGATTAATTGACAAAAGCATACCTAATTTCACACATCATACCATTAATTGAAATGATTTTGTCATTTTTAATAATCATCCAAAAGCTTGATCAAGAAACGACAAATCACATTATGTAGGGTCAGACATGGCTCTACGCAGTTTCCAAAGATGAAATGAACGAAAACTAAAAATATATACAGTTTCCATAAAATAATGTGTATGACTTTACAGAAAAATATAGTTATGAGTACACATGATTCTCCGTCACGAAGTTAGAAAGTTATTGTAAATGAGAAATTTGAGAAATTTCAATGTCTTTGTTTATATACGAAAGAATTTGAAGATGTATAAGAAATTGTGTAACACCCACCCATAGTCTACTTTTCAGTTTATGATGGCCAACTCTTTTAGGCCATCTTTCATGCATGTGCGTTTATTATTTCAATAATACTTAATGTTAGTGATGTATGACATTACATTGTGATTTGATATATGGTAAGCCAATGGTTAGGCATGTGGTATCATGTGCTGATAATTAGGTATTGACGGTTATTTGCATGATAATTACTTGCATATGATGATGCTAATTATATTTATGGTACTGACCCCATACTTGCATGTGTATGGTTGGCGTATATGTTTTATATTGTTGTGTGGTGTGTTTATCTTACATTTATGTTTGGCGTGTCTTATGTGGTAGAGGACGGAGACGTAGTTACTTGCATTGTGAGATCCACACGATCGACCGATCCCTATCATTGTTTGTTATATATATGTATGTACATGCTCGAGTTTGTGGTGTAGGTTTGCAGGTATCGGGCATTGACTTCCCTGATTGTTAGGATGAGCATTTCCTATCACATTATCTCAATGTTAAGAGATGGGAGATAGCAGTCAGGCCTAAATCCCTACCCTAAGCCTACATTTTGTCCTAAGGAAGGAAAAGTACCTGATTGACTACCCTAGCTGGATCTGTTAAAGGTTATGTGAATCCTTATATCTCCTTCTGAGTATGTTATGTTGTTTCTTTTATTTATCTTGTGAAGTTAGTCAGTTTTAGTTGCGTGCGTGCATATAGGTTGTGTTGCATTTGAGTGATGTTGGTAAATGGTTGATTTAAGGGGTAAAATATTAATAGTAGTATCTAATTATTAAATTAATTAGAATATCAAGAGTAGCGGTAATATTTAATTATTAGTTAATAAAATATTATTATGACAATCTATAATGTAGAAATAATAAGAATTTAATAAATGTTATTAAGTTAATATTATAATGTGGTAGTTACTAGAATTAATTAAATAGTATTATTTAATTAATATCTAAATCTAATGTGTGAGATTTAATATAAAGTGAATAAATATTTAGTTAATTATTAGATTTGAGGTTGATTTTGAGTGCATGATTAATAAACTAGTATTTTAATATTTATTTTAGTTAGAGTGTATGGTTGAAAATTCCAATTTAATTTATAATTATAAATTCTTAATTATGAGTGCACTTTGAATTGATAAGAACATAGGGAACTGAAATTACAAGTTCAGTTAAAATTTTGGAGGTGGATTTATTTGCATTCAAGTGGGAATTATTAATTTAAATAATTCTTTTATTCAATTATTAAGTTGAGTTCTAATTTATGTGATTTCGAGTTAAGTGCTTTTAATAGTTGAGTTTCATTCCTGTCATTGGGTGTTGCATGTTTGAGTTCTGTCTACTGGGTTTTCTTTATTAGAAATTCTTTTGGTCAATATTGGACACACGGGTTTTTAGGAGACAAGTTTTGGAGGTTTACAGGTTTTGGTCGGTCTTCTTGAAGTTAAATAATTGTTTCAAAGCTTAGGAGTATTTTTGAATTTGAGTTTTTCCCTTTGTTGTTGCAGAATCAAGTGGTGTACTTGAGGTAGGGTTTTAAAACCTTTGCAAATATTTCCTTTTTTAAAAGATTGTTTAGCTCGTGTCTGCTAGGATTATGTGTAATTCCTTGTCTATTTTATGTTTTTTAAAATCTTAGAAAAAAGTTATTGGTATAATTCTATGGTTTTTCTTTCTTGTCTAGATGTCAGATCTATATTCTGGGTATATGGGTTTTATTAGAAAATTCTAGTTCCAGAATTGGACATTGGTGTTCTTAGATCTGTGAGTAAAATAACTACCAGAATTGTGTTGGAAAATAATAATAATTTTTAAATCAACTAGGGTCTGATTAGAAATTTTGTTAAAATCCTTAGGATTAAACTAAATAAAAATATGCATTAATATTATGCATAACAGCATACACTCATTGATTTGCATATGAGCATAATATTCTTACAGAATTAAGAAAAATAGGTTCTTAGGAAAATGATTGTTTAAAAAAAATTGTATATATTTGATCTATGTATATATATTTTTTCTTGTTAAGAAAATATTATATATATTATTACTTTTCATTTTTTTTAAAGGGGGATGGCTATTATAAAAAAAATACAGACTAGTTATCATTTTAATTTTCGTAAAAAAAATAGAAAAAAATTATTAAAAAAAATGTGGGGGTCACCTCTTCCCCAACAACCCTCCCCACGGTCCACGAGGGGGGACCATGGGGCCCACATAGTCTACAGAGCCTGTGCAACTCCCACGGGAACCACACGAACCGTAGGCCTTGCGACTTGTGGTACTCCCATGGAAGGGAGAGGGTGACAGGGGGACCACGGGGGAGCCGCTGGGATATGACCCCGTGGGGGCCACCCCCTATGTTATGCTTTTTTAATATAAAAAAATGAATTTTATTAAGATTTGTTTAGTTTTATTATTTTTTAATAATAATTAATTAATTAATGTAAGTTTTACTTATATTTTATTAAATTAATTTGTATTATTAATTATTAAATTAAGTAATATAAATTAATTCATGGATATATTTAGTTGATATAAATTGATTTATATTAAAGTAAATATAAAATAATTTATATAAGATGATTATTTTGGTAATCTTATAAATTGAGTTCATGGGGACAAATATAAGTTAATTTATAAAAAGGAACTTTGACGTGTAATTAAGTCACACTTAAATAAAGTTATATTTTTTGAAGTAACTTAATTAATTTATAATTTACGTTGAATTACAATTATAATCAATTAGGGTTATAATGACAATATCAATTAAGTGGAAGTTAAATATAAATGCGAGTTTCAATGGGATCTAAATTTAAATATTCTATTTATGGCATTAGTATTGAAATTTAGTCTTAGGATATATATTATTAAATAAGATTATTTTAATTTGATGACAGACTGATATCATATAAATGGATTCAAATATGACAACAATTACATTCCGCATGCATGATCTGTCTGTATTGAGTGGATTGATTGTCTTTCTGGATAGAAATGCCCTAGGTGGTAATTTTTCAAACTTGACTCATTTTATGGATTTGTACTTTTTACTCCTTGGGTTATACTATGGAATTTTCATAACCATTTTGATGTCACAAATTATTTTAGTTTTGTTTTGTGTACATCTATGAGATATGATATGTGTTCTTGAGTCTCAATCATTATGTATTTGACCACAAGAGGTGATGACCATTATTGTGTGGAGTCTTGATTAACTTGGTCACCTCATTTCTTTTGATGTAATTGATTATGGTCTGAATGATGGTTTTGGAATATTATTTACTCTATGAGCGGAGAATGATGTTATTGATGCACTTGATGATTATGATCTTGTGTTGTGAGACCATGTGATTTGGTATTTGAGTTCATCGAGATGACCACTATGGGATGGACAGTTCAGATCCTTAAATATAGGATGAGATATTGTGTATTATGCTCTAGCACTTGTCTTTGATGACATTCATGGTTTACTTATTTATGGGAAGTCTTTTATGGTGTTTGGTTTTGTTTTCTCTTTGGTTCCTTTGTTGGGAGCATTAGGGTAGGTTACCTAGGAGCATAGATGGAGAGTGACTTAAAATAAGCATTGGGGCTCACAAGTGTCTGCCAGGATCACTTATTGTAAGTATCTTAATAAAGTGATAACTTAATGAGTTTATTGAGAGAAAGAAGTGATAAGATAATTCTGGACCTTGCTCATGCGTTGAGAGCTAGTAAAGGGCTAGGACAGAGTAAGATGATGCTTTTCATCTAGTGTGGCATGTGTTCTGGCATAGTTGGTTCTTCCTTGTTTGTATGAAAGGATAACTAATACCGCTTATGGTCACTTGGGCGTCGGGGTCCAGAGAGGCTACCAGGACAGATTCCAAGGGTTAGACATATGTGAAGACACTTCACTATATGTGTCCTAGGTTCCTATGTTGCATTTGGTACACCTGATTTGTGTCTTGGTCATTTTTACTTGATAACCTTATTACCATTTACTACCATTTTACATGTGTACCATTTTAATTATCTTTTCTTGTTGGGTTTTTTCTTGAGTGAGGCCTGATGTTATCTCCTCAACATGGTGGGAGTGGACCTCTAGGTTCCACGTGGTTAGGTGGTAGTGATTCTATTACCATTGAGATTCAATGGTTGTGACTTTATGCTTGGACGATCCTTGATGTTGCTTCTATCTTCTTGTTCATTGCTTGGAGACTTTCTTATCATCATCATGAGATGTATATCTTGTATTCAATTTTATCTATTGATTTGAGACATTTGTTCACGAGATGTATATGTACAAGTGTATTGTACTTGTGACTTGATTTATTATTGTTGTTCCTGCAATATGTGCAGTAGAAGTTCTATTATCTTGAAGAATGTGATGTATCAATTTGTATCTTTTTGTATGTAGCTTTGGCTACATTGATGTAATGAATGTGTCTTATTATTCATTTTATATGAAAATTTTAGTGTACTTTATGATTCATGTTCTTTTCATTATGAATCAGTAAAGGATTAGGAATATTTCAATTTGGGTTTTAAAATGAACGTAAGATATATCATGTGATTATATTATGGTTGTACTTAGTAGATTAGTTAACACTTACCTAACTCTACGTCATGGAACCCTTGAGACTTTGAATCTGTAAATGAGTTACATTTATGAGTATGAATTGTCCTATGTTATATTTCTTCCGTGTTGCTATTCATTATTAATTGTAAACTATGAAAACAAAGTATTCGATAAACTTATTAACATGTTTTAGGTTAAGTTCTCATGGGTTCCAGGGTAGGGTGTCACAAACTGCGCTCATACGAGTGCAGATCAGGGATATCTTTAGTGGAAAATACTTGCCAAATGGTGAATGCCTCACTTTGGTGACCCTAGATTCAAAAAATATACTGTGTATATCAGATTGGCCGCATCGCCCAAAATTTATAAATATTTGGTCAAATGTCTGGGCGCATCGCCAATTAGTTGATGTAATTTTCTCATTTTCTTTGACAATATCGCCAATCAAATTTAATTTTTGGAGACGACAAATTAAAAAAAATTCTCCTACAATTTCCAAAGCTTGTTGTTAATTGATGACCATTATTTTCCAATGGTGCTATATAGATATTTAGAGGTGGTCCCAAATTTTCCTAATATTTTGCAGACACGTATCTCAAACTGACACATTTTTGCCAACTATATTAATTATAGAAAATTATTGGATGACCCATAATCACCTCAGAAATTATATATAAGACGTGTTATAATTACGTGGGCTTCACCAAATAATTGGAATTTTGTATATACCTAATACCATACAATTTTCCTGTCAAATTCACTAAAAAGGATTGGTATAAATATATTCATAGATCAGTGTTATTGTACACAATTTAGATTGTTTGGTTCTGATAACTCAATTGTGATTGATAGAAAAGTTTTAGACTTTTGAGTGCATTGGCGACTGCAATTGAGGCAAAGGGAAGTGACTAAATTTCAAAGTGTACTTAATATAATATTATTCTGAATTCACCTGAGTATTCACCTCTATCTGTCTGTGACTCTGCAATTTTGAGTTCATTCTTATTAAGCGGGGACCAATTAGTGGTTAGTGTTCACCCGAGAGACCTCAGACATGATGACAACTAGATTTTATATTGTAATTTGTAGACCATAGGGCCAATGAATCATATTTATATATATTATAGTCTATTCCCACTTCTTCAACAAGTTAAAAAAATTGGTAGCCTTTATTTAATTAGAGATATCAAACAAGAATAAAGGTAAGGCTCCTGCGTGTGGAGAAAGCCAAGAGAGGCCAGAAAAATGTAGAACCTTATAATCGTACTTTGGTGGCGTAAAATTTTCTGGCCAAAATCGGGAAGCTACTTCATCACAAGTAGATTTACAAGATTCACAACCTGAACCTACATGACATATTGAAGAAGGCGGTGAACCTAATATCTCAGATCATGATGAAATTGAAGAATATTTTCAGGTAGAACTAGATACCTAGAGTAGATAGAATGATATAATCAACTTGGGTGAGACTCAGAGTTCCAGAGATGATGACGGTGCACCGAAGAAGAAAAGAAAATACAGTTCAAAAAAGGATAGAGAATAATAAAAAGATCAGAAGTGGGATATGTCGAGAAATTTTCAAGTAGAATGGTCGTCAAAGTATCCATTCATTCAACCAGTGGACAATCTAATTGAATTCAAGCTTATGGTAGAATGCAGATGTAATATATGCACCACGATAAATAAGAAGGAAAAGAGGTTACAACTAAAAATTGACACCATAGAGAAGCATATTCCCTCCTCAAAGATAAGAGGAATATTCCCTCCAGTCAGACTACTTGAGTCCATGGCTATTTTGTTTGTACTTTATATTGGAGTGTCAACAATTCAAAATATTTTAAAACTAATCTACTCACTTTGATAGACCATTTTTGAAAAACCAAAGAATTCAATGGCATAACTCTAAATAGAATTTTAGATAAATCTCATTTGAGAGAGAAATCAGGCCGCTTTTCATAGACAATGAGGGAACAATATAATATTATGTGGAACCCCCATGAAGATGGATTGGTAACAAGGCTTTGGAGAAATCTAGCTCAGAGAAAAATTTTGATTGATTCAATATCATAATTTTTCAAGCTTTCTGATTTATGTCTGACTAAGATATTGGCATCGATGGAGGATGAGAGATTTTTCAATGCTTTGGGCTTCCTAAAGTCAAAGCTAAGAAACAAACTAGACAAGGATTTGCAAAATTTCTTGAGGCTCTATACATCCAGGTATGATGTTCATACATTTCCTTACAATAGGACACTGAAAGGGTGGTGGAAGAAATGTCAAAGAAGAGATTTGGGAAACATTTCAAACCAAAGTGGGAGTGTTAGAAAAAATGATGTCAGTGACTCGTTTACTGGAACTGGTAGCATTGAACTTGAGATTATATTAAGTGGAGGTATGCAAAGTGAATAAAACATAACGAAGAACTAAGGAAGCTATGAAGTTGATCCTGATGAATCTGAGGATCCTGATAATGAGATGATGTGGAAACTTGAACTGTTGTTGAAGTAGAAGGTCCTAGGTATTTATTAAACTTATTACTATAGTCTACTATTTGTATCTCATCATCAATCATACATAATAGCAATTCTGATGTAAAAAACATGAATGTTGTTGACAATATCATCAATTATGCAATCAATATTGAGTTTCATTTGCATTATTCAACTCATATGGTATGATTCTTAAAGATTTTCATTAATTTTTTGAAAATATATCAATTCATATGATACAATTCATAGAGATTCTTGTTAATTTATTTATAAATATGATATAATTCATTCATTAGTAGTAGTAAGTGCACAACTCTGTGTGATTATGTTTGCAAAAGTCAATACCCAATTTCAATTTCATTACCCTTAGCAAATGACCATGAATTTACTTTGATAGAAACAAGGGAGAAACAACAGCTTCAGATTGATTTTCCTCATGTGAAGACTCAACATCAAAATCAATATGACAACCTCTCTACAACTGTACATTTCTACATTTGACAGGCATGTTTATTAAATTAGCATCTGTACTACATTTATCATGTTCAATTTCTTTTTTAAAACTTTAAACTCAATTCAAGCCATTAGAAAAAAATATCTAGAGATTATTGAAAGTACTTGCACATACTATGATTGATGAGATTATTATGACAGTTTGTTTAGTATGCTCTATTTTGCATCATTTGGAAGGTCAATATTTGTCAATTTATAGTAAATGACCCGCAACCTCGTCAGCCATCCATACTTGGACTTGAGTGACTTGAAAGAAATGATCCATCCAATATTGCATCCAAATTTGTTAATGATTTGATGCAATTTGCAATGCCTTCATGAGTTGTGTTGTCAAGAATCTTTCCTGAATCAGACGTAATTGTGTCCTCCAACTTTTTTTTGTAAGATTCTCTTCAAACAAATTTGTTTGATGAGTTAGTAGGACTAGGACTGGGATTTGGCAAACCAAGACTTTTCATTTTGGTTTTTTTTTATTCAACTTGGCAAGATATCTCCCATATTTGAGGCCATAATTTCCTCTCCTTCCCTTAATTATAGATATTTGTGAAAGATAGATGTTTCTTTTATTGTTGCACAAATGTGGTCATGAATTCCCTTTCTTGCCAAATGTTTGTCACTAGTTGTGTTGATTTTTTGCAAAATCTATTTTGCAATATTCTCTCTCTGACAAATCATTTTGTTCTTCTCAATGTGCTCTTTGAGCTTCCTAAAAAAATCTCTAAGAATTTCATTCAATTCAAACTAATCACACAACCTATCACCACTTTCCTTTATTTTCCCCCAAATTTCTTGTTTTATTTTCTTGACTGTATTTTTTAATTTGTCATTCAAGTTATTTTCATAAGTTTTAATTGTATTATTTTCCTTCTATAGATCTTCTCTCAGTTCTGACAACTGGTGTTCACTATGTTTTGTTATTTTCTTTGCTTTCTCTTCCCATTGTTTTTATTTTACCCTCTCATTCTCTAATTCCTTATTTAAATTATTTTTTTCCTGTGTCACAGTCTCCACAATTTTATATAAAGGTAGTGAGGCTTTTTCATCCTGAAGTTTTTTATTTCTCTATTCCAATTTTTCCCTTAGAATTTTTAGTTCTGCCTCCATATGTTCTTTCTATGCAATTGCGTCTTTAGAGGAGGAATCTTTTTTTTTTTTTTTTAAATCTTTTTTAATGTAATTCTTTGCACCTATTATCTTCTACTTTCTGCTTTGCCTTTTCATTTTCCAGGTATGCCTGTAAATTTTCTATTTTGTCCACAAGCTTTCCTTTCTCTCTCTCCAACTTCATCATTGAACTGTAGACCAATTGGTTGGCCATTTTTGACAGATTTATGCTGTCCACATTTTTAATTTTAGATAAATTTATTTGGAGGGTGCTAATGTGTAATTCAGATGGATCTAGTTGACTCTCTAGTGGATTATTATCTCTATCTGGGGAATTAACAACCATGAAATCTATCATTTATTTGTTTGGGTCATATGTGGGAAATATCCTATTCGATGCAGGTTCTGCATCACGAGCTGTAGCTACTGCATCCCTCTTCAATGTCTTAGTATTTTGTCTATTCCTATTTTTTATTTGTTCAAAGTTATTTACAAAATCATTGTAATGAAAAATATGGGTTTTCTAACACAATTGAATGTTTGAAAGGTGAAATAGTACTTGCAGTGATGTATGCATGTCCACCTATGCCTGGGGTTCTAATAATTACATCACGAGTCTTAGCAACGCCCTGAACCATTTGTAATCATGTCCCACTGTCACTAGCAAGTGAATTTTTGGACTATTTTGAGGGTTTTGTCCTGAAGGTGTGGCAATTATTGGACACACAGTCACCACTGGCATTGTTGTCATAAGACTCATAACCTTTTTTTTCTTTATACTTCCTTGATCTCTGGGATCCACTATTTTCATGTTCACTCATAATGTCCTTTTTGAGCCACTATTACTACCCATGATATCCCCACCAGTGACAGTGGCACTTGATTCAGATTGAATATGAGTGCTTAGAAAAGGTGGAACTAGATTTGAAGTTGAAACAAATGAAGGTGAAAGGGTATGAGACCCAACCCGGAAAACCTATTTTTCTATAATCTCTACCCCTTTACTATATCTAAATCACACTAGACCAAACATTGCTAATGCTGTTGGAATTTTTGCGAGGTTTCAAGGAGATCCTAAGGAGACTCATCTTTCTGCAGTTAAATGGATATTCAGATATCAGAAGGGAACACTAGAATATGGCTTATGGTATGAAAAGTCTGATAATTTTACCTTGCATGCTTATACTGATGCTGATTGGGAAGAAAGTGTTGATGATAGGAAGAGCACAAGTGGTGGTGCATTTTTTCTTGGAAAGAGGTTGGTTTCATGGTTAAGCAAGAAGAAAGATTATATAGCTTAGTCTATTTCTGAATTAGAGTATGTGGTTGCTGCTATAAATTGTACACAAATTGTGTGGATGAAACATATGCTGAAGGATATTGGGATTAATTTTGAAGAACCAATGGTTATACATTGTGATAATACAAGCATAGTGAACATGTCAAATAATCCTGTTATGCATTCAAAGACCAAACACATTTCAATCAAATATCACTTTTTGAGAGACAAGGTTATATAAAAGGAAGTCAGATTAGAGTACGTTAGTACAAAGGAGAAAATAGTAGATATATTCACAAAACCTTTGCCAAAAGATGCTTTTAGGTATCTTAGAGGCATGATTGGGGTAGGAACCCCTCCTTGTGAGAACTAAATGATGCATAAATGCATCAGTCTAGTAGCTATCAGAGATATATCAATCATTGGACTTGATTCTTGGATGCACTCCTCAGGAGGAGTGATCACACAACATATCAGAATATATTTGGGTGATCAAGGACCTAGTTGTTGAAGGAATCAAGATTTTAAAAAGTTACACCTTGCAGAGGTGGGATGGTTAGGGAAGGAAGATAGATATGACACCCTTTTCTATCAATTTCAAAGGGGGAGTGATAGAAGTAGAAAATCCCTACTGTTTTAGGAGGAGCTATGAAGAGGATATTGAGAAGATTCTATTGAGAAGGATACCTATTAGGTTGATGAATTTTATCATATGTCACCTTAAATGAAAAAGGGGAGAATTTTGGAATTGGTTCAGTGAGAGGTGTTGAGATTCATGTTTTTCATTGATGTCAACATATGTTTCAGTTAAAGTCTAGGATGGACTGGTTATCACTAGTACAGGGAAGACTGGAAAAAGTGTACGGACACTGTATGATATTTCAGAGCATGTGAGCATGGAGATGTATAAAAGGATAAGAAGTGATCTTATATCTAATGTCTCTTAGATTGATCTTACTATTGGCATAAGTTACAGTTGTTTTGGTGAAGACAGGGTATAGAACAGTGACTGAGAATTGTGACAAAGTTGGTCTTTGAGTTTTGGAGATAACTTGGATGAGAACACGAGTTATGTTTTGTGAGATTAAGGTGTGATAGAAGACATTTTGGAGAATGATACTTATATTTTTGGGTCACTATGTCCTTGGTGATGTCAGCTAAAGCATGTGATCTTGTGAAGATCTATTTGTGGTCGACTACTACGATGAAACATGTTTAGAGGATGACGATCATGGATTATAGATCTTGGAGCATAATTGATGAGTTATAATGAATTTTTACGTATTTAAGGTACTATGTGTATCTTAGCAAGGGTCTATATAATTGTTTGTACAATGGGGAAGTCTTAACTAGACGACCTAATTGTTTATTGTAAACTTGTATAAATAAGAGTTGTTTCTTGATGAGATAAGTGTGGTTGTAGAATGTGAAAGTTGCAAGCTTGTATTTGTGAAGTCAACTGGATGTAGAGAAGAGGTAGTGATTGTGATGAACTTCATTGGAACTGTTTAAGCAAAGAAAGTTGCTATCAGTCAGTTCACTAGTTATTGTTACTCCTATATATATATTTCAGATAGTGAGTCCAGAAGGTGGATTTAACCTTCACATTTGGGTAGTGTTCCTGGACAGTAAGACTCTTGTTTCTATTGACTACTAATAGGGTATGTCCTTTGACATGGACTATGTAGTGTATGTAATAATCAGCTCCTAATGGGGAAAAATCTCCTAACAGGGATATAATACTTTTATTTCATTATTTGTAGGTTCTAATTCCCACTGGGGTTTTTCCCTTAATAGGGTTTCCTCGACAAAAAATTCTTGTGTTATGGTGTTACATTTGATGTGTTTAGATTTGCATTGAGTAATTGGTTTATAAAGTTAACATTTAATTTATTTGGCTCACAACTGATTCACCCCCCCTCTCAGTTGTGTTGGTGGGATATTATTCCTAACAACACCTTGGGAAGTTCAGTGACAAAGTCCATCAAGATGCTCTCCCATTTTTGATCGAGTATCAACAAAGGCTAAAGTAGCCTCATAGGCAAGGTATGCTCAAATTTTTCCCATTGTCCAGTTGGCACACTCCTTCACGTATTATAGCACATCACATTTGAGGTCCTTATAAGAAAACCTCTCCCAAATTTGCCTATAGGTCTCAAGGTACCCTGGGTGTCCGACCAAAGGCGAGTCATGAACTTCCCTCAGAATCTTCTCCTTCATTTTTGGTTTAGGTGCCAAATAGATTCTATCCTTGTAGTAGATGACATCATGCACCACCTTGTACCTATCATCCGGTATTTGATCATCCGTCAACTTGCACACAAAGGTGTTCTTGGAGTACATGACCAACAAATGGGCCTTTCAATCTACCAAAATTAGTGACAATGAACATATGGTAGTCCTCCTCAATAATGTGATGACCACCACATTAGTCTTCCCATTTACATGTACTCAATCCATTTCTGTTTCCTCTTGTAAAAGTCCTTCTTCTCTAGGAAATAGCTTGGACTATTGTGACTTTTCCTCACCATAAAGTTTTCTCTAGGTAGGTATTACCAAAACTTGGTCAATGCATGCATGATGGCGAGCATCTTCTTATAAAAAATCAAATATAATCATTTAGCTCCTGAGAGCTTTTGACTCTCAAACGCGATGGGATGACAATCTTGCTTTAACATCGCACCAATGCCTTCTCCTGACACATCACATTTCAGGATGAAGGGTCGAGTGAAATTTGGTATTTTTAGTACTAGGCATGTACTCATGACTTCCTTCAATCTATCAAAGGCTTTTTGTACCTCCTCATCCTAGTGCAAGGTCCCCTTCTTCATCAGGTCTGTCAGTGGTGCTCCTTGCTGCAAAAACCCTTTCACAAATCTTCTATAGTAAATACGTAGTCTGAGGAATCCACGTAACTCCGTGAAGGTCCTCGGAGTGGGCCAATCAGGAATTGCTTGAATCTTCTTCTGATACACCTAAACCCCTCGAGCACTAATGCCATGTCCCAAGTATAACATTTTAGTCATCCCAAACTCACACTTGGACCTCTTCACAAACAATGACTATGCCTCCATGATTCCTAATACCTTATCCAAATGGCTCAGATGCTCCTCCCACATCTTGTTGTAAATAAGTATGTCGTCAAAGAACACCAACAAAAACTTACGCAATTGCTTGTTGAAGATTTGCTTCACGCAAGACTGGAAACTGGCTGGAGCATTAGTCAATCCAATTGACATGACCAAGAACTCGTACTATCCACAATGGAAACAAAATGTTTTCTTCTATACATCTTGTTCCCTCATGCGGATCTGGTGATACCCAAAATGAAGATCAATCTTGGAGAAGTAAACTATTTTGTGTAGTTCATCCAATAGCTCATTGATCCTGGGAATGGGGTATCTATTCTTGATGATCTTCTTGTTCAATGCTCGATAGTCGACGCACATCTTGAGGGTCCCGTTCTTCTTCTTCACCAACACTACCGAGGATGCAAAGGGACTAGAGCTGGGTATAATTCATCCTTTGTCAAGGAGTTCTCAGATAGTCTTCTCTATCTCTTGTTTGAACTTCTTGGGATGACGATAGGGCATGGTGATAACAGGATGGGATCCTTTCTTCAACTCGATGGTGTGCTCAAAACCTATATGTGGGGGTATACCAAGTGAAATATGTGCGAAGGCCAAATTGTGCTTACCCAACACCGCTTGAAGCTCATCATCATTATTAGTGATATCTACAATAGAAGCTAATGAAATACATTCATAATACAAGCTATCACATAAAATATATCACAAGGTAGATAATCATCACTAATATCCATCAAATTGAAAAAAAAAATGTAAAAGAAAAATTATCTCAGAACACATCATTAATTTTTTTTTGTTGATCAACAAGCTTTGAGATTTTTAACTTGGCTGAATCCAAGAGAGTTCACAAGGTGGATCTCCTCTCCAATCAAAATATTTAACTAATATTCCCATTGTTCATCATAGAATCCACTTTACACATCTCATATCAACTTAGAAGCCACAATGTAAGTCCAAGAGCCACCACTTAGAATTCCAAAACTAGATGTCACTTTGGGGATTAAAAACTGGATCTCCATCTTGAGAAACTTATGACCATGCCATGAAAGAACAAACCCATTGACCAACACAACATCATCATATATAAAAATAAACTCACTATTAAATTACCATTCCTAGTCCCCCCATAAGATTGATTATCAAAGAAATGAGTTTAAGGATATTAGAATCTGGTAATCATAACACTTTACAATAAAATCATCATTGACACTCAACATCATTATATATAAAAGAAAGTAGTATTTCTAAAGACATGCATTGTAATGCTTATATTGTGATGAAGGCATATAAATGATGTTGAATTTTATTTTTCAATTAAAAAGACTCAACATTATGAAAATAACTGAACAATATTCTGTACGCTATATATAAATCTTAAATGTTGTGTTGTCTTCGATAAGGTAAGAACTATAATTCAAACTAAATTAAAGTGGCTAAGCTCTATATAAAAAATTGTATTTTGTGTGAAATTTTTAATAGCATCCCTATTATTGTTAAATCACAAAAAGTTAGGCAAAAAAAAATTTGTATTTTATAAATTTGAAATTTTTTTTCAAGTTTAGCCAGCCCATTTATAAATAAAGGTAGAAAGCATTGGTGAGATCGTGCTCATGTCATAATTGCTTGATGGTAATCCTGTCAATTTATCACTTTGGCCGCCTTTCCCGTTTAAATCAGAAGCTTCAAAACTCAACAAAATTCATTTGTTTTTTTGTCCCCTAAGTCTTAAACGTCAAAATTAAAGTTTCCTAATGGTTTTGAACCCTTAAAAATAGCAATTCTCTTCTCACTAAACTTTCTTTAAACGTCATAAAATTTAAATCCTGGTCATCGATGACTCTTCATTACTTTTGAATTTTGGCCAAAACTCATAACATCAGGTAGATCCCTCTTGTGTTCTTATGTATTTTTATTTCCCTTGATTTGTCTTCCTTTGGGGATATCTCACAGTGGAAACGTAATCCGTAGAGTTGCTGATGTTTCCGTTAAAACCATTGCTCCTGTTAAAGTGTTAGCAATGACTTTAACGTGGGGGAATACACTCTACTCACTTTTTGCACACACGCACATTCAAAGTACTTTTCAAGATATAAAACCTTTTCCCTTTATGGATTAAAAGAAACTAATCCTTAAAGCATGGTCACATTTTTACTTTTTTTAAGGATCTCTTGATCCCTCCAGTTTAAATTTACACGGATCACTTGATCCTGCCAGTTTTCAATTTACAAAGATTTGATCCCTTTAAGAATGGATCTCCCTGATGGGTTGACTAGTGAGTAGCCACATTCACTAGGCAGTTCAATTCCATCTTTCCAGTTACACTTTTGGTGTGGTTCACAATAAGACATAAGTTCTCATTGGGTGAGATAATCACACCCTTTTCTCTCTCTACTTAACTAAGTGATGTCTCTCTTATCAGGATCTTAGGGTTGATAAAGACTTAAGACCCTTGGGGGCTTGAGGGTTTCTTTATCCTTTTTTGGATTCAATAAGATTGTCTTTTCTGTATATTCTCCTTTACCAAGAGTTTGTGTTGAACTCATACTCTTGCTAAAGTGGGGGCTAAATGTATAGTCAGAAAATGGAAGCACTTCCATTGTAAATGTGTTTATCCTTCTGAGTAAGTGGTTTTGGGTCATGGAAAGCACCTTGAATGGGTTCCTGATCTTGACATGGCTTCCCCCCTGTTCTGTCAAGTCAAGATCAGGAACCCATTCAAAGTGCTTTCCATGACCCCAAACCACTTACTCATAAGGATAAACACATTTACAATGGAAGTGCTTCCATTTTCTGAATATACATTTAGCCCCCACTTTAGCAAGAGTATGAGTTCAAGACAAACTCTTGGTAA
>MU226072.1:675982-696257 GCA_018584345.1 Thuja plicata | reverse complement strand
TTTGGCTCTGATGGATCCTGCATTCAAACACAAAAGTGAAACCCCAAGTTAGATTACTTAATTTATATGGTTTCTATAAATAATAAATAAAAATTTAAAATCATAGTCAACAATAATAAATATTTTTAAAAAAAATTGAACTCTCATGTACCTCGCCTCTATGTCTCCTCATGTGGTTAGGAGACCTAATATATGTCATTGGTAGCAAAGGGACAATGCCACCAATGTCGACTCTGACCTGTATATATGTTTGCAAACATGAGATTGATGTACAACTAATACTATTTAATGTTAAATCCTTTGTAGCAAATACACGTTTTAAATATAACTCAATTAACATTAAAACTTACTTGTGTTGAAATTTCTTCAAGAAATGTCAGTTGGGTCATCAATAATACAAATCCTTGGCGTGGTACCTCCCACAAAATAGGGGTGACCTACAAAATTCAAAAAAATAATTTTCATACAATCATGACTTGATCATATTAAATATATACTTGATAGTAAACTACACACAAATAAATTTAGAAATATACATACTGTGGGGCTATCACCACGAATTGAGATGCCTGTGACTCTATCATGGTGAACTGGTCTCATGACACCATCAGACACCACCCTATGTCAAATAAAACATGTAATTAAAAATGAGTATGCACAAATGACAAGTATACATGTGTGCTTAAACAATCTAAAGTACTTAATTACCTTCCCCTTGTCAACACTAGAGCCTGAACCCCCTCACATTTCCCCCCAGTGGAAACTGGTGAAACCTGCATCATTATGTAATAAGATGATCATAAAAATTAGAAAATACATTATTATAATAAAAGGAAACCAATGAGTACATTAAAATGTATGTACCATGGAAGTGTCAAGGCCAAATGAAATGGTCGAAAGCTTGGACCCCTCCACCTATGCCATCTCCTCCTTTGTCATCAACTGGACATAAATGAAATACATAAAAAAACATAAGTGGGAAATCATTAGAAGAAAATTCTATTAAAAATACGAACGTTTAAAATTAAATACAATGTAACAAGTTAACTGTTTGCTCTTACCATAACAGTAGGAGTCCATGGATCTTTATGCCCTTGATGCACATCTCCATGGGGTGCTTCAGTGCCTGTAGTGTGTTGTGTAGTATCGTCCACTTTGAAGACATAGTTATATGCATCACTATCATTCAGGGGACCCAAGCACATAATCTTGCACATAACGCAAGCATGAGGCACACAAACATGTGAGCTCATGGAGGATGTGGAAGGGCCAGAAGCATCAACATGAGGAGGAAATAATGTTGCACTCTTCCTAACCAGTAGTTCACTTAATGTGTGAATGGATCGAATAGTCTGTGAGCCGACCTCAACAATAATGTCAGGATATTTCACTGTAGGAGGTGGTGAAATTTTGGGAGGGGGGACATATGTGAGGGATTTCACCTGTTGTGCCCCTGGCTTTTCTTGGGGAGTGCCTAAGCCTACACCCTGGTTCTGTCTCATGCTCTAATAATTGAATTTGTGACTGAGCACAAATTCAGCATACAATTTTCTTATGAAATAGAATGGGACATCCAAATTGCTGTGGGGTGGTCTATCAAAAACCATCCGCCAGTAATCCCAAAAGTTGTCATGTATTGCATCATTTGTGCACCATTTAATTGACAACTTGGTTTTTTTAGGGTCCACTTTTAAACCAGTTTTGGGATCAACAAAAATGTTACATATTTCATGTTTTGTTATGTTTAGATCCATTACTTGATCTTAGTCAAGCCCATCATCAAATTGGGCATGCATGGATTCACGCCAAAGAAGTGCAACATTGTGTTGTTCTGTGAGTTTCTCCATGCTGTCAATAATAGAGTTCAGCGCAGAAAACATGGGGCGCAAGGTGGGGATTTTTCGCATATGTGTTTTGATATCCTCTAAGATGATTTAGATCATCTCCTATGAGATCCTATAATGGTCGAGGGTATGAGAATGGTTGGTCTTCTGAAGGTGGGGGATTTTTTTTAGGTAGTTCTGGATTGTTCGCGGACTCATTGGGAGGTTTTTCAGATTGGTCTGAATCTATGTCTAATTCAAAAACAATAAAGAATAAAGAATATCAATTTCAACCTTAGTTTTTATCATTTCAACTCTAGTTTATAATCAATTTTAAAAAACAATAAAAAATATCATATAAAACCTAGTTTAAAAAAAAAACAATAAATTTCAATCCAAAAAAAAACAAGAATGAAACCACTAAATTTCACTTACCTTTTAACTATAGAAAATATGAAATTAGATCCCTATCTGATATACGATATTCTTGGCTTGGCTGCTTTAACATTTTCCCAATGAAAAGGTTGAACGCAGCCGCGGGCAACAATATATTATTATTGATGAATATCGGATATCCGATAATATCAGATATCTGATAATATCGGATATCTGATAATGCTTTAGCTTTGGATTTTCACTAGGCTAGGTGTACTAACACCCAGGCCTAATCAAAAGTCAACAAACTTTTGGGCGCGCTTTTGGACAAGTGAAAAACTAATTTTTTCACATCACCAGTTTTTGGCATACCATGATCCTGCACATACCCATATATATTATCAAAGAGGCAAGCAATGAAATCAATTCATTAATCATTACTTTCGGTGATTGATCAATGTTCAAAGGTATGTAGCATCACCATTTCTAAAGTCCCGACAATAGACAAGCCATTTTAGATTATAAGGATAAATCAATATATAGTTTTGGAGATTATTCACAGTACACATTCCATAAGCCTTATAGTTTATCAAGGCTATTCAACTTCTCATTATCGGCTTGTGATATATGCATTTTCTTAAGATGATATTAAAAACTGAAGTGTATGTGAGTCTTCTTGTGCTCGGTGCTCACATTTAGCAGCACTTTTGATGCAACATATACCATCGTGGACTAATGTTGGACCTCAATTAAGGTTGGTGATCATATTGAAATGACAAAGTTGGAGCGTTGCAACATATGAAATAATTTACTGGTGGATCCTTGATAATATTGGGTCATTAGGATGAGTGCTTGCATAGGATAAGATTGGCCATAATTATCATGTTCAAGCTTGAAGCTCAAACTATCTCAGAGTGTTGCTATGGTATATGAACATTATAATTCATGTACACTATGTACTGTTAGGCACCCTTATTGGTCATTGCTTATTATCACACATTGATAAAGGTTAGAAGTCTGTTATTTGAAATATGCTCTTTGTTGAATATCATATGTTTCAGAAGTTCTTATCTTGGTGATTTCTTTCACTCATTAAGGACATATGTCATATTGTTGAATCATATATTGCAAACAAGTTGTTTAATAAAATTCTTAGATGGGAAACCGCCACTAGAAAAGGTTGATGCAGATAGGTTGATCACATGTTACAAATATTCATCGAGCAAGTTCAAAAACCCGCGTGTTGTGTTTTAGAAGGATTTGACTAGGTCAATGAATATGCGCCCAGTCACAAATAGGTGGGTAGATCATATGCGACCTAAAAATAAATAATCAATGTGCCTTGAAAAATTATTTACAAAGTGCCAAATGGGATGATAAAAACAAGTATGGGTCTACCAACAAAGGATAGTGCCAATAAAATTCAAGCACACCCAATGAAGATTGTTAACTTAACGAATTGACTAAAGGAGGTAATCTGTGATGGAACTGTGGTCTCCATAATTCCAAGTCAGCCCAATGGAGTGTAGCCACAAGAAGAGTTCATAGTTGATCACACATATAATTCTTATATTAACATGTGCAGCAGTTGAAACTAGTATGAGTGTGAAGTTCGTAATTTATCTCTCGGCTGCCATTATCATGCGTAAAATTTGAATCTAGAGTTGCATGGGATCTTGGTTTTATCTAAGAATTACCAACACTATGGGTACTTTTTTCAGCTAAGGAGGCTTTGATGTAGCCAAGCCCAGGGATAAATCCACACCTTATTACATTCACTCATGTTACTATGGAATCAGATAAGTACATTTGTGTATGGGAATCTACCCCTATGAATAATGTTGTAATCATTGGAGACAATTCAGACCTGATTGAATTCTTGGAGGAGGATATATCTTCCATGATGGGGACCATGTGAGAAGGGTTTGCTTTTGTGTTACAGTGAGAATCTAGAGGATCTCCTTCAGTTGACATATGACAATCTTGGTCATATTGATTCAGAGGGAGTGGATCATGTTGAGATGGTTTCTCTAGTGATCAAAAGTCAAAGGACTATGATTCATGGGATGGAGTCCCATGTATGTAGGATGGAAAGCCTTTATGATGATACCTAGGCCATGATATTCCTGGATACATGGATACTTGGTGAGCTTGGGATTCACCAAGAGTGATGCATACTCCAACCTTGTATTTCATGATAGGTCAAAGCATGTGGAGATCAAATATAACTATATTAGAGATATAGTGCAAAGTAATTCTATTTAGTTGAGGTACATTAGCACTAATGATTAGATGAACGATATTCTCACCAAGCCCCTTTCCATAGTAAAATTTGTAAATTTTTGAGACAATCTTGGAATTGTGGAGAATGAAGTCCTTGTTGAGAGGGAGTCTTGACATAAGTTAATTACAGAGATGTACTATAATGCATTCTTCTTTGTGAGAGAGAAGTTTGAGGTGCAAGCCTTTGTTTATGCATTCTTCTTTGTGAGGGATAAGTTTGAAGTGCAAGCCCTTGTTAATGCATTCTTGTTTGTGAGGAATATGTTTGAGGTGAAAGCCCTTTTTAATGCATTCTTCTCTGTGAGGGAGAATTTTGAGGTGCAAGCCCTTTTTAATGCATTATTCTATGTGATCCAACCTCTAGGAGTTGTCATGGTGGATTCACCCTCTGGGAGTAGCCATGGTGGATATCATGTGAGAGAATCCATGACTTATCACTTGTGTTTATTCACCCTCTAGGAGTAGCCATGGTGGATTTCATGTGAGAGACTCCATGAATTATCACTTGTGTTTATTCACCCTCTGGGAGTAGCCATGGTGAATATCATGATGAGATGATGAAATCACATTGAGTGGTTCCATGATGAGCACTTGTGTTCATTTACATTTCCATTTATGGGAGCAGCAATGTTGGACTCACCCTCTGGGAGTAGCCATGGTGGATATCACTACATAACTTAGATATCGAGAAGGATTCCTCCTTAGCTAAGAGGGAGTGTTAATGTTATTGTAGCTATGGTTAGATTCCTTTAGGACGACATAGATAACATAAAGATTGTGATAATATATTTATATTACTAATATAATTATTTTGATAATTTAATTATATTGATAATATAAGTTTTGATCATATTAATTATATATATATATATATATATATAAATAATTGTTATATTTGACATTTATATAATTAATTATATGAGACATTTATATAATTAATGGGGCCAACTTGGAAGAGTGGCATCTCTTGGTGAATGGGCACCGCCGATAGGTATAAAGGAAGATTAAATATTCCTCTCTTGGATATTGAAAACACACAATCCGCTTTATTTAGAAGAGTAGTTCTTGGGGGAGACAATTAGGCATTGTCTATGGTTGGGAGGGAAAATCCTTTCTCGTTGTTAAATGAGAATAAAAAAACAACAAAATAAAAGTAAATAGAGTCATAAGGAAAGAAATAAAGAGATAGATAATTCAAGAATTTATATTTTCTATTGAGTATATGAAAGGTGGTTAGATATGATGAGTTAGAGAGATGTAGAGATAAAGAGATAGAGATAGAGATAGATGAAGAGATTAGAGGAGAAAAATAGAAAGATGTAAATATAGGAGCAAAGAGATATAAACATAGAGAGAGAGAGAGAGAGAGAGAGAGAGAGAGAGAGAGAGAGAGAGTAATGTGTAGAGATAGAAGGGGAGACATGGCGATGAAGATAAAGAGGAAGAGGGAGAGAAATAGATAGAGAGGTAGAGAGTAAGAGGAAGAGATAAAAATAAAGATGGGGAGATATAGAAGAGGGAGATGAAGAGATAGATATAGATATAAATATGGATGATGAGATGGAGAGATGGAGAGATGAATATATAAGAAGATATAGAAGGGGAGAGGGAAAGGGAGAGGGAGAGATAGTTAAATAGAGGAGTGATATAGGTGGAAAATATATAGAAAGATAGAGGATTGATACGTTTAGATAGAGGGTGGAGTTAGAAGGATAGATAAATATACAAAAATTGATATATAAAGAGATAATGAGAGAAATATATAGATAGAGAGGGAGCTCATGAAAGATGGGGAGATAGAGATAGAACAAGAAAGAGTGAGAGATAAAGGAGGTGATATTATTATAATAAATATTTTAACCTAGCATATTTTGTATTATAGTCAAACTATATAATAATTAATTTAATATTTTAAGATATATTAATATATTTAGTTACTAAATTTAATATATCACTAATATTTCTAATTTTTTTTTATCATTACTAGTGTTCAATGTGAATGTGTGGATGAAAAATAATTGATATAATTTTAATTAATTCTATCATTTATTTATACATTTTATATAAAATAGAGTATAAATTATAAATATAGTAATTAATTTATTGTGTTAACATATATTAATAGAATTTATAAAAATAAGTTCAAATGTAAATTTTGTTATCATGTTTTTTATTGAATCAGTAGGGAAAGGGCCTTGATCCCATAATACAATAATTCACATAAAGCACAAAACAACACTGGAACCCTAGATTCAGGCCATTACAGTCGAAAGCCCCAAAAATTTGTACTACCCGAAATCAATCAAAAATAATATAGGAATATTTACATCAACATCTAACCCAAGCCTATAACTACTACTTTCAGTATACTTAATATAATCTTTCATCCAAAAAAATATAAGGTATCTACGAGAGCATCCAATTAACACAGTATGAACACACCTAGCTAGGTCAAGGTTGTTAAGTCCAACATAATCCATAAAGTAGTAACTGAGCAGAAGGCTAACTATAAAACTACTATTATTGTCCAACATAAGGAGTAAACTAAAAGGCATACCATCCTTAAGGAAAATTTATTTAATCATTAAACTTAGAAATTATCTCCTAGTGCATTGAGAGATTCCTCAGCTCGCCCATCCACTCTTCATTGTCCTCGTCCTATGCCTCCTCATCTTTGTGTTCATCAAATCTCTTTATCTTTATGTTCTTTCTCACCCTGCTTTGACCGGTAAGTGCTCCAAAGACAAATTTCTTCATGAGTCCATCCAAGACCTTGCACAAAGTATAAATACCACTAATAAACTTTAATATAAATTTTCTTTGTCTTTGAATGCAACAAATGGTTCTTTGATATATTGACAACACTTGAATTATCACAATGAATACTAATAGGCTCATCAATAGTCACTCTGATATCTTTCAATATTTTCTTCATCCACATTACTTGAGTATAATTAATAGCAACAACAACATATTAAGCTTCAACAATAGATTTTGATATAATTCTTTTTCTTACTTGCCCATGAAACTAATCTCCTACCCAAAAATAATGCTCCACCACTTGTGTTCTTTCTGTCATCCACATTACCAGCCCAATCCAAATCAGTACATGCACTCAATGTAAAATCATCATCCTTTTCATACAATAAGCCATAATCAACTGTCCCAAGTTCAAGTATCTGAATATTCTCTTAACAAAAACAACATGTGATTCCTTTGGTTCTACTTGAAATCTAGCAACAATGCAAACACCATTCATAATATCTGGTCTAGTTTGTGTCAAGTATAGTAAGCCATCAATCATAGATCTATATATTGTCTATTTTGAATTAGGTGTGTCATCATTTTTTGTCAATTTACAATTATCAATCATAGGAGCACCAACATATTTTGAATCGTCCATACCAAATTTCATCAATAATGCTTTCACATACTTAGAATGAGATATGAAAATACCCTTATCAGTTTGTGTAATCTGTAGCACAAGAAAAAATTTCATCTCTCCTATCATAGACATCTCAAACTCTTTCTTCATCTCTTCAACAAATTCCTTACTTGTCATTTCCAACAAAGATAATATCATCCACAAAGACTTCAACAATCAAAATGTTATCATGATCAATTTTGAAGTACAAAATAGTACTATCAACAGTAACTTTACTAAAAACAAGTGTTAGTAAATACTTATCTAATCTTGCATACTAGGCTCTAGGTGCTTGTTTCAATCCATAAAGTGCTTTCTTCAATATGAAAACCATGTCATCTTCATTGGTAAAAGGAAAACCATATGGTTGCTCAATGTAGACTTTGTCTTCCAATTCTCCATTCAAGAATACAGACTTAACATCCATATGATATAGCTTGAAATCCCTGTAAGTAGCATATGCAAGAAACATCCTAACAACTTCAATTCTTGCAATAGGAGGAAAGGTCTCCTCAAATTCAATACCTTCCATTTGTGAGTTTCCCTTGCAAACAAGTCTGGGTTTATTATGAATCACTTCACCTTCTTAATTCATTTTTTTTCCTGAATACCCATTTAGTACCAATCACATTCTTGTCTTTAGGTCTAGGAATAAGAACCCATATCTTATTCTTCTCAATCTATTCCAATTCTTCTTGCATTTATTTAACTCAACTATCATTTTTACATGCTTCATCAACATCTTTAGTCTGAATATTAGAAATCAAACAAATTTCACTTCTAGCAATTCTTCCTCTAGTCTTAACACCCTGATTCCTATCACCAATAATCTTTCTTTATGAATGATTTAACCTTAGATAACTGTGAGTCTTCATATTTTTTTTAGCAGACACTTGTGTTTCAACTTCTTCATCATTTGTATCTTCTTCATTCTGTTCTACCGATCCATTCTGATTCTAATTCTATGCTTGCACAATCTAGCTTTCTTCTTCATCATTTGATTCATATCTCCAATATCTGAACCGTTTCTAATTTTTTTCATCCACTTTCACATTTGCACTTTCAATAACTACCTCTGGTTATAACATTTATATGGCTTTCTTTTTGTAGAATAACCAAGAAAGATTCCCTCATCACATCTAGGATCAAATTTTCCTAAGTCTTAATCTCTTATGATATAGCATTTACTTCCAAATATTCTCAAATATTTCACTGTAGGAACATGACCATACCAAAGCTCATAAATTCTTGTATCGGTTCTCTACTTAATTTGCACTTGGTTCAATGTGTATACTGTAGTACTAACAACTTCTATCCAATAGATTTGTGGAATATTTCCTTCAATCATCATGGGTCTAGTAGTTTCTAGAATAGTTCTATTTCTTCTCTCTGTAATTCCATTCTGTTGTGGGGTCCCCAGAGTAGACATTTGTTTCTTTATTGCATGCTCTTCACATAAAGTAAATTAGACTTAATAGAAGTAAACTCACCACCTCTGTCCGATCTCACACATTTCAACTCCAATCTTTTTTCAATCTCAACCATAGCTTTGAAAATCTTGAATTCATCAAAAGCTTCAAACTTCTCTTTCAAAAATGTAACCCACATCATTCTAGAATAATCATAAATGAATAGAATGAAATACCTGTCCCAATAATAGCTTTTTGTTCTTGTAGGACCACATATATTAGTATGCACCAAATCCATAATTCCACTTGAAGAATAATTCTTTCTCTTAAAAGTAGACTTTGTCAACTTACACATATGACATTCCTTACACATCACATTAACATGCCTCAATAATTTAGGAATATCTCTAACAACTCTTGTAGTACTTATCTTCACAATGTTATGAAATTTCACATGAAAAAATATCTTATGCCACAACCAACTATCATCAATCTTAGCAATTAAGCACCTACTCTCAGAATTGTTCAAATGAAATACATTACCTTTAGTCTTTCTTCTTGTAGCAATCTCAATTTTAGAGCTTCCAATAATTTTGCACATTCTATCCTTGAATTCTAAGTTGTAACATTTATCAAATATCTTCCCAACACTCAAAACATTATACTTCAAACCTTCAACATATAGAACATCATCAATGTTATTCTTACCATCAATAGTAATAAAGCCTTTTCCTCTGATCATACAAGGCTTATCATCACCAAATCTGACAACACCACCATCATACCTTTCCAGTTTCACAAATTTGTACTTGTCTTCAGTCATGTGCTATGAGAATCCACTGTCAATAACCCATCCAGCCTTCTTATCCACATGCGAAACCAAGGAATTCTCTTTATTCACAAAACTAGGATCTTCATCTTTGATAGCAATAAACACAATCTCATCTTCACTCCTTTTAGATTCATCATCAGTCACACCTTCATAAAAAATGTAATAACACATCTTCTGATATTTAGACTTTAATTTCTTAGGCTTGTACTTATGTTCTCAATCAAGACATCTTGAAGAAATATGACCAATCTTATTACATGCAAAACATTTCAAAGGCAAATTTGTTTGATACTTACCATATACCTTAGGTAGTCACTTTGAAATTAGGGCTTCAAGATCATCAATATTCCTTTCTTCTTCTTCTTCTTCAATATATCCCCATTCGTTAGCATATCTAGATTCATACTTAAATGAAATTTATCTAGAATCATATCTTTTCTTATCCTTAGATTGCATAGTAGGTTTAAATGTAGTTTCAACTTTAGGAAGACTATCACCAAATTCTCTCATTTAAAAAGTAGACAACTTAAAAATCAATGAATATCTTGTCACAGGTACCACGGTTCTGATTTATTCAATAGAAGAAACTTTGTGATTATAAATAGGAGGAAATGATCTTAGGATCTTAGAAAATATTTCATTCTCATCCAAGGTTCCACCAGTGCATCAGATTGCACAAACAAGTTCGGTGATCTTATTCACATAGGTAGTAATATTTTCATCTTCGCTCATCTTCAATGACTCATATTTTTCTTTCAAACTTTGTAGCTTGGCTTGCATCACAAATTCATCTCCTTCATATAGGGTCTCCAACTTTGTCCATACGGTTATAATTAGTTGTTGCCATTGCACCAAAAGATTGACCTATTAATGCTTGATACAACCACTAGAATATAATACAAAGGAGGTGGTTCAGCCATGTCACGAACCACTACTGCGCTAAACAACCAAGGATACCAAGGGTGAAATCTATCTTTCTCACCATTTTAACAATCCCCCAGCACAAGCGCAAGGTTAGAACCTATGACCAAGATCTGATACCACTTGTTACAGCTAGCGGTTTTCGTTGCACAAAAAGATTGACATGTTAATACCTAATACAACCACTAGACATATAGGAGACACAAGAGGCAGCTAAGCCATGTCACAAACCACCTCTATGTTGAACAACCAATCCACACCGATCCAATAATTGAAACATTGTCACTACCTGAACAATCAAAATAGAAATCTTTGATAAATCCTTCACATCTCACTCAAATCATCATGTGAACCTCAGCCACTTGAACTGAATCAAGTACAGACATCCCTCAACATATTTCCATCTTTGCATCATTTGATGTTCAATATAGTAGTCGTACCACAAAAATCATCTCTCTGAACAAAGTGGGAACATTGTCATAAACAGTAGGAATATGTTGACATCAATGAAAAAACATTAATGCCAACACATATATATGCTCAATCTGAAAAATATCTCAACATTAACTTCAGCCACTTTAGAGATGATGGTGATGTAGGTAGAATTGAATTCTTTAGAAGTCCTTGAATCCTAAATAATTCATCAAAACAATTGTATTTGTCCTCCCCAATAATGTCCCAAAATTATTGGAAGAAGACACGAGGGAAGCCATCAGACCTGGAGCTTTAAAATCTCCAAAAGAAAATAAAAAAACATTTTTGACTTCTTGAAAGGCAAATTGTTTCACAAAGTTCCTATTATCTTCATCTATAAATAGATAGGGGTTAACCTTCAACATACCAATAGGGTTTGAAATGATAGCATTAGACTTACTTTGGGAGTTAACAAAGAAACCCACTACAATATTGGCTATTTCTTCTTCATATTCAATAAAATTTCCATTTGGCAGCTATATTTTCTTGATTCCATTTATTCTTATATGTTTAAGACTTGATTGGTGGAAAACTATAGTATTTTTATCTCATTCAGTTAGCCATTGTACCCTGGATTTTTGTTTTGAAAAATTTCTTCTTTTTTTTGAGTTTGATCCATCTCTCCCTCAATGATCTCTTCTCTTGGCATATGACCTCATATTGTTCCCCTTTCTCCATCTTGCTTTGGATATCTTTCAAATGAGTAGCCATCTATTTTTTTCCCATGAAAGATATTTCTAAAAGAGGTTCTGTTCCACCCTTTTACCTTTTCTTTAATAAATTTAAGTTTCTCTCTAACTTGGATCATAGGAGAACCAACACAAGGGATATTCCACCAATTTTCCACTAGATTACAAAAGTCTAGGTGCATATTCATCATGATCTTATATCTTAAAGGAATAATGCCCTTTTTCCTGCCTTCATCCCAATCAAGGAAAAGGGTGTTATTGTAAGATCCATTTTTAGGTTGAGTAGTGAGGGTGAAATCAGAAATATTCATCCAATTGGAGGATAATAAGAAATTATCTAGTCTAACTTGAATAAGGTTTTCCCTTATTGGACCAAGTAAAGGTTGATCCTTGGAGCTCTATATTGATTAACCTAGTAGCTAAAAGAAAATCTCCCAAGTCCACAATGTTTTCATTAAAATATTCAGTGCCTTTAAGTTTCTCTGAGGGGTACAGTGGTGAATTAAAGTCACCTCCCACCATCAACTTAGAAGAAAGTTCTCCCAAAATGATGGATGTAAGTGAATCCCATAAAGTTCCCTTGGAGGATCTAACTTTGGGAGCATACACATTTATCAAGTTCCAAGAGATCCCATAATTTAAAAGTTTGAAAGTAACAATCAAGCTGCATTTTAAGGAGTGGAACAAGGTGCTTTCCACTTTATTGGGATTCCATAGGGTATCCATACCACCGAAATTACATTCTGCATCACTAGTCTCCCAATCAACAATAGGCCAGATATTATTAACAATATTCTTGAAACCCTATTTTTTTTTAATTTTGGTTTCTTGTAAAATTATAATATCAACTTTATTTCCAAAATAGCACATGTAAACATGTGCTACTTAATATGGCTATTTAAGCCTGTCATATTCCATGCTAAAATCTTCATGACGAACTGACATTTTATAACAACCCAGCCTTGGATTTCTCTTCCACTCCTAACCAGAGTGGTCATCTCATTTATTATTCTTTTTAACATCAGAGAACCCATCAATAATCATGTATTTTCTATTCCCTACATCCTTTTCTATTTCTCTATCTCTACTCTCCCTTTGTGCGACCTAACTTATTTGGATTCAAAGCCAACATGATCTATATTTTCCTTGTTTTTCCCTTTCTCTTAAACTAAGCTCCAAGATGACTTTGAACCATCATCTTCATGTTGGATAATATCAGTTTTGGTTACTGATCATGCTGATTGATATTCATGTTTTGTCACTGATGTCAACATATATTTATGTGAAGAGGACAGACTGGTTACTTGACTGGAAGGAGTGTACGGACACTGTACAGATGATTCAAAATGATAAAATTTGAATTCATATAAAAGGATGTGTTTTGACCTTATTCCTAAGGTCACTTAGCTTTATGTTGCATATTGTGGATGTTACAGTTGATCTGGTGAAGACTAGCTTCTGGACTGTAACTGTGTTTCTAGACAGAGGTCTCTGTGTTTCGGGTATATCTTTTTGGCGAAGATATTTCAAATGATGCGAGCTTATTGGTGGATAGCTGACATATGTTGGAGTAATGGGTTGAGTTCGATTGTTGTTTGGTTACTGGTGATGTCAGGTGTGGCATGTATTCTGAAGAAGACCTAATTGGTGGCCGACTTCAGACATGTAGCATGTAAAATGAAATGTGAGCACGGATTGTAGATCTAGAAGTATATGTGATGAATTGTAATTGATGGGTACCATGTGTATCCTAGCAAGGGGTCAAATAATTATTTGTATATTGGAAAGCTTTAATTGGCCGACCTAATTAATTATTTGTGTATTAGGAAAGCTTATCTGGCCGACCTAATGAATTATTGTAAGAGGGTATATATGAGTGATCTTTTCATTTGAAAAGTGGTGACAGAGATTGAATAGAAGAAGAAGTGAAAGTTGCAAGGCTTGTTTGGTTGCTGGATGTAGAGTAGAGTTTATAAGAAGAATACTTCATTCAAACTGACCAAGCGAAGACAGTTTCTATCAGATAGTTCACTGGATTGTGTATTTACTTTATACACTTGTTCGGATTGTGAATCCTTGAGGGTGGCTTTAAAATTCTTTGGGAAGTGTGCCTTGGTAGTGAGCCTACTATTTCTTTTGACTCCTAACAGGGTCTATCTCCTAACAGGGACTGTGTACTGTAATGTTGTAAAAAACTCCTAACAGGGCTAAATCTTTTAACAGGGATACGATACTCTCAGTACATTATTTTTGGGTGTTAATTCCCACCGGGGTTTTAACTTTAACAGGGTTTCCTCAACAACAAATATTGTGTTATGGTGTTGGAATTTGCTGTGTTATCATTTACATTTTTAGATTTGGTTTATAAAGTTTAAAGTTTAATAATCTATATCACAACTGATTCACCCCCCCTCTCAGTTGTCTTGTGGATTGTTATTCCTAACAATTGGTATCAGAGCTTTTGGTCCTCAAAGAGAAATTTTAATAGCTTGAGGTGATGCTAAAGATGACTTACTACAAGAAGGTAGTCTGAAGTTTGATCCTGAAAACTTTGACAGTTGGCGGAACAAGATATGAACACATCTGCTATGTCTGGGAATTGATTACTAGATTATAACAAAGAAGAAAGAAAATGTAGAGACTGAGGATGAATTAGAGAAAGCAACTGAAGATGAAAGAATCTATTTTCATGTAATATGGCTGCAAGAGAATCCTTTATCAATGCACTATTAGAAGGTGAATTTACTAAAGTAAAGGACTTGGATTCTGCACATGAGATCTAGACAAGATTAGAAGCAGTATACATTGGAGACAAGTTTACTAAGAAGGCAAAGTTACAAAACTGGAAGACAAAAATGGAATCACTAAGGGCGAGTTTGGGTATTGGAATACCATATCCAGGATATGGTCAATTCAGAAAGATGCTTATCCTCAAAATGAAATCCAGAATATGGACTGACTCGTTTGGTTCACCCAAAAGATGAATGAGAAGATGCATAAGGAATTTTAATTCTTTATTTTTAAATTTCTTTGAATATGGTGTGTATATATACACACATGCACACATGTGTATATATACATACATACATGTGTGTGTACATACACATGTGTATATATATACACACATGTATATATGTGTATACATATGTGTATATACATACATGTATACACATATACACACATACACACATATACACACATTTGTGTACATATACACATACATATGTGTGTGTATACACACATATATGTGTGTGTGTATACACACATGTGTATCCATGTATACTCATATACACACATGTGTATATATATACACATACACACATGTGTGTATACACATATATACACATTTAGGTATATACACACATGTATATATATACACATATACACATGTGTGTATATATACACACATATACACACCATACATATACACATACAAGTGTGTATCCATATATACACATACACACATACACATAGTTGTGTATATATACACACATACACACATGTACACACACCATACATGTGTATATATATAGACATATACACACATGTGTATATACACACATATACACACACCATACATGTGTGTATATATACAAACATATACACACATACATGTATGTATATATACACACATGTGTACAAACACACACACACACACACACATATATATCCTTATAGAAATATAATATACATCTTTATAGTCACGGATCCCACAAAATATTAAATTTGCTTTTGCAAAAATTGGAATTGGAATTTGAAATTCCAATTCCACCTATCTAGGTGGAAGATGATATTCCCATTTTGGGGGAAAAATGAGAATTTTGGAATTCCAATTCCATTTTTTTCCAAGGACCCAAACATGGAATTTGGCATTATCCAGAATTAGATAATACCAATTTCGGTCCAATTCCTGCTGCCAAACGGGCCCTAAAGATGAGAGAAGATGAGAACATCAGAGCATATGGATAGAGAATTACTGAAGTGGTTACTGGTATTAGGAACTCTGGAAGAACTTACAGTGAGGAAGAAGTGATTGCAAAAATACTCAGATATTTGACACCTGCTTATGGAACCAAAGTTCAAGCTATAGAGGAGATCATACCTTTGACACCGAACTTCACTAGAGAGATGTTGATTGGAAAGATAAATACATTTGAGGCCGCTGAATTGGGAGGCACTTTACCTAAAGTTGAGTCAGCATTCAAGGCGACCATGCACAAGAACAAAAGGATCTTACCTGGAAATGCAAGCACAAGCAGTAGTGATTTAAGAGAAGAACTTGGAGCCTATGCCGATGAATGGGAACAAATACAAGAAGAAGAAAGGAAGCTAGATGAAGTTGTGGCACTGATTGCTAGAAGAGAAAAGAGAGGTCAGGGTAAATTTGAAGGCAAATTACCTTTGAAATTTTTTTCATGTAACAAGATTGGTCATTTTGCATCTAGATGTCCTACAAGAATTCCAAAGCACAAACCTAAGTGTTTCAAGTCTAAATTTTGAAAAGACAAGGAATGTTATTATGCTAGTGAGGGAATATCTGATGTTGATGATGGTGACTATGATGAAATTAGATTTATTTATATTAAGGATGATGAACCTATGCATGAAGAAAAAGCTTTAGTATCCCATGCTGAAAATAAATCTAAATGAGTTATAGATAGTGGTTGTTCACATCATATGATTGGAGATAAAAACAAGTTTTTAAGTTTGAAAAGACATGATGGTGGTGTTGTTAGATTTGGTGACAATACTCCTAAACTTATTATTGGGGTTAGATCTATTTCTTTGGATGGAAAGACTAACATTGACAATGTATTACTTTTTGATGGACTTAAGCATGATTTGTAGAGTGTTGGACAGCTAGTGGACAAGGTTTATCAATTAAATTTCATTAATGGAAAATGTTCTATCAATAGTAAAACAAGAAACTTGATAGCGTCTGGTGCTAAATCCAAAGGTAATGTATTTGAATTGAACACATTTGAAGCTTATTATTTTATTGCGAAGGTTGATGACAGTTGGTTATGGCACAAAAGATTTTGTCATGTTAATTTTGATAACATTGTCAAGGCAAGTATGACAAAAGCAGTAAGAGATCTACCTAAAATTGTAAAGCCATCTAACACTATGTGTAGAGAGTGTGTTATGGGGAAGCATACTAGAAGCACTTTCAAGAGAAAAGCTTATTTAGCAAAAGGGAAGTTGGATCTGGTAAACAGATCTATGTGGTCCTACAAGAACAAGATCATACTATGGTGAAAGGTACTTTATAGTTTTGTTGATGACTTTTCTATAATGATGTGGGTTACATACCTAAGAGAGAAATCTGAAACATTCAAAAAGTTTAAGTTATTTAAAGAAAAAGTTGAGAATGAAGCTGGTTTCAAGGTAAAATGTTTGAGATCAACTACAGGTGGAGAATTCACATTAGAATTATTCAATTCATACTGTGAAGAACATGGAATATACAGACAGACATCAGCTCCTAGAACTCCACAATAGAATGGGATAGTAGAGTGAAGAAACATAAATATATTAGATGCTGCTAGAACTATGTTGCTGGAAGGAAATGTGTCACATGTTCACTAGAGAGAAGTAGTTGGCACTGCTGCGTACACCTTGAACAAAATTTAGATCAGAGAAGGTACAAGTAAAACACCCTATAAATTATGGTTTGATCATACACCTACTGTAAAATATTTTAGAATATTTGGTAGTAAATGTTATATCAAGAGAGATGATGAAATATGCAAGTTTGATGCTAGAAGTGATGAAGGAATCTTTCTTGATTATTCCACTAAGAGTAAAACATATAAATGTTTTAATCTGAGATTGAGAAAGTTGATTGAAAGCGCCAATGTGAGGATAGATGAAAATTTTTAGATTTAGGAAAGGATATATGATTGTGGTCAAATAATAGAAACAAAAGAGGTTGCTGATGAACGTGAAGAACCCTTGATGATTGAGAATGAGATTGAAGAAGAATAGACTGAAGCTAATGAGACATTGAAAACACCAAGGCATGTTAAGAAGAACCATCCTGAAGATCAAATTTTGGTGATGCAAACAAAGGGACACTAGTAGAATTTGGGCAATAAATGACCAAGTGACTAAAACGTTTAGTCACGTGACTAAAATTGCTCATGTTCTACTCATTTTTTTACAATTCACAAATATAAATGACTAAATAAATGACCAATTTGGTCATCAGGTAAAATCATAACTAAAATGACTAAATAAATGACCAATTTGGTCATCGGGTAAAATGACCAAATAAATGACTAAATAATTAGTCACCCTAATAATAAAAATGACTAAATGAATGATTAATACTCCTTTACACATTAAAATTTGATAATATCATATACATATATTCTTAGATGTTGCATTTCACCAATAATGTGTGTTCGCCAATAGACTTATTGTGTGAACATTATTCTATGTTTTCACATTAACTATTCTATGTGCTCTATAATTTTTAGATGTTTCATTATTTTGTTTGTATCCCAAGGTGAATTTTAGTAGTTATGTCATTATTCAAATATTGTTGATACATATGTTTAATTTTCAGGCAATGTCAATCCATCCAAAAGATTATTTATGGTCAGAAAGTATTGCCAAGCATGGATATTCATGTGTTATTACTAAAAGTTTGGATTTAATTATCTGTTATATTCAGATACATTTATCAAATGCGCTCAATGTTCTCTTCTCTTCTCAAACCTCTTTTTTGTATGCAGTGAATCCCAACAAATGGGATGCCTTACTGTTCTTCAACCTACACCCAGATGCTACAATTGATTATACCAGTCTGCATGGTAGTTTTGACAAATCATTTGAAAATTATGTACATGCCCTTTGGTCTTAAAAATTGTTGCGCAGTTGGTCATATTGACTGCAAATTTTGGGAGTTTAGGATCCTTATTTCAGGTTTAGGAAGTAGATATGCATTTCATGCTTTTTTTTTTTTGTTCTTTATGTTTCAAAGCTAAAATGAACCCTAAATGGTCCAAATGAGCTCAATTTGGTTAATGAATTTCATATTTCAATTTAGGTACCTAAAATGAGCCTCACATTTCAATTTGGTGCTCTTAAAATAAAATTCACCTATTTTAGGATTCAAAGCAAGGCTAATTGATTGGTTTTTAGCTTTCAATTCATTTCAAGTTCACAATCTAACCTAAGTAGGAGTCTTAATTGATTTAATTTTGTCAAATATCAGTGATTAAGTGGAAAAGGACTTTAAAATGAACATGTACACTTGTTTTAGGAGCCTAAAATGAACATCAAACTGGTTTAGGGTTTGTTGGTTATCTTCTTAGTTAAGTTGTTTCAAAATCAATCAAATCTGCACAAAGGATAATTAGGGGTTCCTAAATTGGTGTCAATTCACTTAAATCATTCCTAAACGACATAAAATAAATTATAATTTCATGAATATTAAGTCCTAAATGGTTAGTTCTTTCAAAAGTCTTCAATTTTGCAAGTTTTTAGTCCATTCTGGGTCTCTGATGACAAGTTGCACACTTGGTCAGGCTTGCTACGAACTTGGATAGGTTCTGTGAACTTGGTCCTCTCTTCCGATGCAATTGGTACTCTATTTTGTGTAGTTTGTTGTTGTTCCTGCGCAATCGCTTAATTGGGTTATTTTGATGATGTTTTTTGAGCTTTTACGCTCCCAATCTTGTTTCTGCACTTGATATGTATGATTTCCATGTTACTGATGATCTATACAACATTTTGAAAATTTTGGGATGAAGAATGAATGTTAAATTACTAATGTATTTGATTTAGGACACTTCAAGAAGACCTTGTGTGTCTTCCTAAAACTTTCATGTCTGCTTTCACATACTGAAATGATGATCACCATTATAAAAACTTCTCAAACAAGAAGATATAAATATCTAAAATAGATTGGAAAATGTATTTGTTGAATCATTGAACATATTTAATTCATAATCCCTCCTCTCTTTTTTTGTAATCATACAAAGTTTATTCTACCTTACCAATGGAAATTTCAAAGGATCACCAAATCATTTTAAAAT
>MU226072.1:623139-634407 GCA_018584345.1 Thuja plicata | reverse complement strand
TATATGAGCTCATCTTTTGGTATCATCGTATATTGTATATTATCTTTTTTGAGATGTTTCCTATATGCTTAGATGTTTAGATGATAAGAATGTATGCAAATGTATGAACATGTTTTAAATATATGTAAATGTATGAAATGCACATGTATGATTTAGATGAAAAGATGTATGTATGTAAATGATGTTATGTAAATGCAATGTAGAAATGAGAATGTGAATGTAATGCATAGGTGATTATGAATTGTGAATATGGATATGTATGGTACTAACATCTCATGCAGGATGACAAATGCTAACCAAAAGAACATGTGAAGAAACAAGAGCAAGGAGCGAACACTTGTGCAGTCGTGATGAAACCAGGTTGGTGAAGAACTCTCCAGAGTATGAACCCAAAAGAATGCAATGAAGAGAACACCAAATTATTGTCACAATGCAAGTCTAGAATGAAAATGCAATCCTATGCTAGATGCAATATGAAAGTGCAATTCTAGGATATGGTTGTGAGACCCATCGTATAATCATCATCACTGAGCATTTTTTGGAACATCAAAGTTGATACAACCCTTATTGGTGCCACAATGCAACCATAAGGATATGAATATGACTTATCATCGGATAAAATGTAGGAAATGAACGTAAGCACCAGGGCACAAAAGCCAAGATGACCTGAACATAGTTTCCAGTTAATGTTGCAAGAGTACACTAGTATCGAGGCATTCAAAGCTAAGATAACCATGAGTGCGATCATGCATAAACAAGAAAATCAATAACAAGCAAAACAATAACAGACAAAGCAATAACAAGCGAGGATATAGTACCGACCTCACCATGGCATACAAATAAACAAGATCGAGGGATGTGAGGATGTTCCTCCTTAGTGCGGGAGCTCTTATCACATACACCCTGTTTATTTGACATTACCGGATCATTGAGACTACACCAACAAGTAGTAGACAAATAAAATATCAATGAAATCCATAAGAATAGACAACATACAAAGAAATTTTCAATCATAGCTCAGCCAGTTTCAAATTTTTTGAATATGTTCCTGTTTAGAGATGTTGAAAAATACCATTGTGCTTGTGAGTGCATTGTGTTTGATTGTTATTGACAGGTGTTTACTTTTGAGATATCTGATGTGTGTTAAAAAACACAGATGTGTCCAAAGATAGTGTTAAAAAATATTGTTTATGGTGGTGTTAAAAAACACCAGTTTGTGTCAGTAGCGAGTTGTCCTAGCGAGTTGTCCTTGAGAAATGACAAGATTACAGACTCAGGTGTAAACCAAAGATGTGATCAAATGGGGGGCCTATGCTCCCAAGTAATGATGACTGACTTGACACATGTTGCAAGGACAAATGAGATTTGATTGCCCGTAAGCATATGGCATTGAATCGATGACAAGTCAGGAGGGTCTGCAAAGGAACCAGAGTGTCACAAAATTGACCAAAAGATATGTACAAACTAAAGCATAGAATCGTCAAGACCGAGTATCGATAGATAGAGCGTTTGAGTACAACTCCAACTATAAAAAATGTGAGAAATCTTGATAGAATAGCGACAGTAGGCAGACACAGTGATAACCACTGGTGACTGACACAAGAGAGATGCTCAAATGAAATGATCGTAGTATAAGATATACATCAGTAGACAGACGCAGTGAGAACCAATGGTGACTGATGTGAAGAATATCCTTAAAAGATAATAGGGCAGTGCCCCCTAGATCAGGAGGGTTGCCTTGAGAGTATGACCAGTTTCGATCCATGTGAGTTGGTGTCTTGACAAGAACTGAAAGCAAATGTAAGCAGGAAATCAGGAAAGCAGCAATGCAGGAAAGTGAATGCATAAAGACAAGTGGTGCTACGATAGATATAGCATTTTGGAACAAGAGGCACCTGTTTACCTAGTTTTCACCTTCTTGGCAGAAATTCTTTTTTTGCTACCATGATGCTTGTTTGCCAGGTTTTCATCAATGGCACCTTTTTTTTCTTTTTCTCTTTTTTTTTGTATTTTTCAATTTTTTTATTTTTTTTTGTATTTTTGGAATATATGATTTTTTTTGGAGATACATAAAAGCGCCTATTGCTAGGTTTTCACTAAGATGATCATTTTTTCAGGACTTTTTCAAATTTTTAGAATTTTTTCAGGACTTTAGTATATACAGGAGCATACTGAAGATGTCTCAGTTGTAGAACCACTTCAGATGAAGAGCGTTGATGGACTCTTTGAGTTGTTCTCCTTCAGTAGTAGAAAGTTGATAGGTACTAGACCCAAACACTGTAGTAACAATATACAGACCGAGCCAATTAGGCTCAAACTTTCCTTTCTGGATCCGATGTTGTTGATTCTTAGGGTTATCCCTCAGAATGAGGTCACCCACTTGGAATTCCCTTGGTCTAACCTTTTTGTTATAGCTTTTGGACATCCTCTTTTGGCATGCTCTAACGTGATCGAATGCCACTTGTCAACGTTCGTCAAGTAGTTCCAACTCTTGTAGCTGAGATATTCTGGTATCTTCATCAGTAATGAGGCCTTTTAGAGAGACTCACAAAGAAGGAATCTCAACCTCAATAGGTAGCACAACATCTGCTCCATAAACCAACGCATAGGGAGTAGCCCTTGTTGGTGTTCTTACACTTGTCATGTATGCCCAAAGAGTTGGATTGATCTGGAGATGCCAATCTCATCCAGATTTATGCACTGTGCGATGTAGAATCTTAAGGATTGTTTTGTTGGATGCTTCCACCTGTCCATTACCTTGAGGATAATAGATGGAAGACCAATGTTGAGTAATTTTAAACTTAGAGCATAGCTCTGTCAAATCCTTGTTTTTGAACTATCCCCATTATGAGTGATAATTACTGAGGGTACACCATGCCAGCAGATGATGTAATTAAGAATGAACATAGCTACTATTTTTCCACTGGCAATGATGAGAGGGACTGCCTCCACCCACTTAGTAAAATAGTCTGTAGCCGTGATTATAAACTTATGTCCGTTGGAGAATGAAGGGTAAATCTAACCCACCAAATCAAAGGCCCATTGTTGAAATGGCCGGAAAGTAATGAATGGAATAAGCTCCTTGGATGGAGCGTGAATCAGGTTACCATGTAATTGATATTGTTTGCAAGACTTAGCAAACTATGTTGCTTCTTTTTCCATATCTGGCCAATAGTAACCAGCTCTAATAAGTTTACGGGCCAATGTCAGGCCATTAGAGTGAGACCCACAGATGCCTTCATGCACCTCTACTAACACTTGTTTGGAATCATCAGGTTCTAAACACCTAAGGAGGGTACCATCTAGACCACATCTATACAAGTCATTAGCGATGATGACGAACTGTGAAGCATTGCGGATTAGGTGACGTTTCTCATTCCGGGAGTAAGTGTCTGGAACAATCTAGTCACGTAGGTAGGAAAATATGTGATGGTAGCGGGATGAATTATGTCCTATGACAGAGCAGATCATCCGAAAGTTAGGGGAGTCATAGGCTGGGTAGCGTAATGTCTCCACTAGGAATTCATGTCTAAAGTCATTTTTAGGCATCTGTAGCATAGAGGCAAGAGTAGCCATGGCATCTGCTGCTTTATTATCTACCCTCGGAACTTGTTGAAATGTGATGTGAGTAAAATATTGCTTGAGGTCATCAACCAACCATTTATAAGGTATCAAATTGTCATCCCTTGTCTGATAGACATCATTAACTTGATTGATGACTAGCTGTGAATCTCCAAGAATATTTAGTTCATCCACGTGCCACTCAAGGGCGATCTTCATACCGTTGATGAGGGCTTCATACTCAACAATGTTGTTCATACAAGGAAACAACATCTTATATGATTTTGTTAATGAGTACCATTGAGGTGTAATGAACAGTATCCCAGCACCTGACCCCTATTGGGTAAATGAGCCATCAAAAAACATAGTCCATGAGCAATGCGTGAGAAGAAATATGGACTCATCTGGAAATTCCATGTGCAATGGTTGATGATCAACTAGAGGTGCTTCTGCCAACTGATCTGCTATTGCTTTCCCTTTTATGGATTTTCTCTCTACATATTGAATATCAAATTCGCTAAGGAGCATGACCCATTTATCTAATCTACCTGTGAGGGTAGCTTTACTGAGTAAGTATTTCAGAGGGTCAATTTTAGCAATTAGGCGTGTAGTATGAGCCAGCATATAGTGTCACAATTTTTGTGAAGCAAACACCACTATGAGGCAAACCTTCTCTATAGTAGAATACTTCATTTCATAGGAGACCAGAGTTCTGCTAATGAAATATATAGCCCTTTCTTTCTTGTGTTGATCTTCTTGAGCCAATAGGATACCTAATGACGCATCTGTAGCAGAGATATACAGTATAAGTGGCTTCCCATGAATAGGAGGCATCAAGATTAGTGGGTTTGCTAGATACTATTTGATTTACGTGAACCCTTCATCACATTATTTATTCCATTGGTAAGTCACACTTTTGTGTAGAGTCTTGGTAAATGGTTGTGACTTATTCGCCAGCTGAGAGATAAAATGCCTGATAGACTACAGTCGGCCTTGAAGGCCTCTTATTTGTCTGAGATTTTTAGGTGGTGGCATTTCCAGAATAGCTTGTACCTTCGTAGGATCTACTTCAATACCTTTAGCAGAGATGATATAACCAAGTAATTTTCCAGATGTTACGCCAAATGTGCACTTCTTAGGATTAAGTCTGAGACTGAATTGTTCCATACAATCTAGTATTGGACCCAGATCAGAAAAATGCTTCTTTCGATGCCTGCTTTTAGCCAAAGTGTCATCCACATAATCTTCCATTTTTTTATGCATCATGTCATGAAATATAGTAGTAACAACTCACTGATATGTAGCACCTGCATTTTTTAGTACAAAGGGCATGACATTCCAACAGAAGGTGCCCCAGGCACATGTGAAAGTTGTTTTCTCTTGGTCCTCTAGTGCAATTTTTATCTGATTATAGCCAGAGAAACCATCCATTAATGAGTACATTTCATACCCAGCTATCATATCTACAATCATATCAATGTTAGGCAATGGAAAGTCATCCTTAGGACATGCCAAATTCAAGTCTCTGAAGTCTGTGCAGACTTGTATATATTTATCATGTTTGGATACTAGAACAATATTAGAGATCCACTCTGCATAATCAATTACTCTGATAAACACTGCCTTAAGCAATTTCTCTAATTCAGCTTTGACAAGTAGAGCTACGTGTGGATGCATTTTGTGAAGCTTCTACTTGACAGGCTTAACACCAGGTGTAATGGATAGATGATGCATGATTAGATTAGGGTCTAATCCCGGCATGTCTGAATATTTACATGCAAAGTTAATCTTTTTTTTTTTTGAAGAATGTAATGAATTTTGCTCTTTCTGCCTCTGATAATGATTGTGCCAAGTGAATAATCTGAGGTTCTGCCTCTGTACCCAAGTTGATAGGTTGAGTTGGTTCAATAAGAATAGATGATCTTTCCTGAAAATGACTTGGGAGGGCATCAAGTATCTCATCCTCGGGCGCCTCGGAGAGGTTTTTACCCTTGGATATGTCTTTTATTTTGACTATTTTAGGCTCTAACACTGCCACAAGGTGGTTTTGACCATTAGAGCGCCTATTTTTTCTTCTTTTTATTTTTTGACTAAGATACTTGATGTCCGCCTCAGTCATATTAACACTTTCTTCGCTAGTAGGAGACATTATAGGTTCAACAGTGTGTAGGTAACAGGCAAGAATGTAATAGTTCTAGAACGTAAGGACTTCGTTAGATGGGGAGGTAGAGTTCCAGTCTATAAGCTCAGGATGGAAAAGTGAAAGAGGAGTGACAGGTTCAAGTGCGGTCATGGTATAATCATCATAGGCATGGACAAGCAATTTGAGACACAAAGCGATCTCATCCAAAGGTATAGTCGAATTCCTTTGATTCCTAACGACCGTAGTAGACGACATGTTAACACCAAGGGAGTCAGACTCATGTGACCCTACACTAGACCGTTCACCTACTTTGAGAAGGTTTTCATATGAATTAGCTGTATCTATATCTCTGTCAGAAGTGGCATAGGATAAGCTATCGAACTCATATTCATGGGAGTCTGTTTCATCATTAGGTCTCATATCAAGAACGTGGGTGAAATCAACCCTTTGTCCCTAGTTGGGATGAGTTCTTCCTAGAACCTCTGCTATAGTCAGATGAGCACCTTTTGACCTAGGTACCTCAATAATGTTTATAGCATTAGCTGCCTCTTGTGTAATGAGAAGTGACTAGAATTCCTGGTCAAACTGTTCTTGAAAGTGTGGTGGTATGTATAAATCACTGTGATGACCAAGATTCAGAGTATATATTTCTTTCCATTCTTCATAAGTTAATGGAGAAATTAAAGTGGTGGTATCAGAATCACTGTCAGTGTCTATTGTACTGACATGTGGTACAAAGTTATCTGGCTTAGTAAAGAATGCTGCCAGGTCTGGTGGAATAGGATAAGGAAAAGTATCCTCATCAGAGTTGTCTTCAAGTTCTGCAATTTTAGTTGTTTCTTCAGGTGTTGGTTGTTTATCTTCTCAAGGTACAAATTTTTTTATTCCCAGTTGAAATGTGAGCTTCTGGAAGCCTATACCTATAGAGTCACGCGTCCTGTGACCAATAGCTTCAAGTGGTGCAATCAAGCCCTTATGATTTGTACCTATGGGACCATTTCCTTTGTAGCCAAAACATTGTATAATGGATAAACCTTTGCCATAATTCTCAGATTTCATGTCATAAGGAGGAGTTTGTTCAGAATTGTCTTCTCCTTTATAGATCCAAGCTTTGATAGCTCTGTCTTTAGATTCTTCTTGTAATGGTACTGTGGCTTGTACAAAAGTACCACCATATTTGGTTGGAGGAGGAACTATAGAAGGTTTAGTGCTCTCAGAAGGTCTCCCATAAGAATAGGGAGACAATGGAAAAGATGTAATAGATAGCACAGGTTCAATCTGATATCCTCCCATGCCAGTTTCTTTAAGTGTCAAACTCTTTTCTATTTCTTTTAATTTATTCTCAAAGAGTTCAATAGATTCTCTGTTGGTAGGCACAAAGATGTCAGCAGATTTTGTGAGAGCATTGCAATCATAGCGTGTATTAGCAGGTATAGTCACTTCAGAACCTTGGAATGGGAACTTAATGCACTGATGGTATGTGGAAGGGACAGCTTGCATTTCATGGATCCATGGCCTTCCTAGTAGAGTATTTTATGCCAAAGAAATGTCAAGCACTTGAAAAATTACATCTCGTTCAACAGGACCAACTCTTATTGGTAATACAACTAGCCCCTTAGATTTACATTCTTCCTCATCATAAGCTTTAATGGTAATCTTTTTGTGAGCATCAATGCAATCTTCAAAATAGCCTAACTCAATAAGGAAACTAGCAGAGAAAATATTTAGGCCAGCACCGTTATCTATGAGAACACGGCGAACACACTTTGGACCAATCATGACTTCAATGTGCAAAGGATTATTATGCGGGTGACTCAAAGAATGGTCGTCTTCCTTAGAGAAAGACAAGTAATTTGGGGAGGTCAAGTGACCTACCATAGATTGAAACTAGTCGAGGTAAAGATCTTTTAGGACATTTTCCTCAGTGAGGGCTTTGTCCAGAATTTCCCTTTGAGTAGGGGAGATTTTTAGGAGCTCAAAAATAGTTATCTGAGCATTTGTACGTTGCAATTGATCAAGAATGCTGTAATTGGTAGCATTAGATGAAGAACCCACTTTGGGATTCTTGGTAGCAGAGTCAACCTTAGCTTTGTCTGAAGGTTGAGTTGATGTAGGTATAAAAGGCTCAGGGCCTTTGACAATGATCTTAGCACGAGATCAAGTGACAACGTTAGCACTCACTTGAGACTATCCTTGTTCAGAAGATTGAGGTGTAAACCCTCATAAAAGGAAAGGTGTTTTAGAATTAGAAGTATCTTCCTTCCCCTTGAAAGTGACAACATTACAATATTCCGTATCAACAGGTTCAACCATATTAATGACATTGTCATTATTGGTGTATGCATAGTTGACCTTAGCATCAGTATTTTTGCCTTTAGATGATTCACCTTTCCCATGAGGAGGAAATGGGTCTTTGAAAGCTTGGTGATCAGAATTTTTGTTGTGACCTCCCACAACAATAACCTCACTATCAATGAGATCCTAGATTGTATGCCACAATTTTTGACAAGAAGCTATGTTATGACCTTTGTTTTGGTGAAAATCACAATAAGAGGATTCATTCCACCAATGAGGTCTTGGTTGCAGATCAAAAGGTCATGGATTATCCAATGGAGTAAGTAAATGGTTGTCCACAAGAGTCTTGTAAACTACCTTAAGAGATTCTTCTAAAGGAGTAAATTCGCGCTTGGGCCTAGGAGCCCAAGGTCTAGATCCAGAAAATTGTGAAGTGCTTGGTTTGGATCTTGTCGCAGCCTATTCAATGGATTTAGCCACTTGCATTATTGTAGTGAGATTAAAGGTAGCCTTGGAAGGCTTAGGAGTCACATTGTCTACAACTCCATCATTCACAAAATTTTGGTTCTTGTTGGGAAATTTGGGTTTATCCTTGCTTGAGGAAGAAGACCCTTGTTTATTTTCCTTGTGTAAGGTTAATCCTCCTTTCTTGATCATGAATGTCTCGATTCTTACAGCTTGTTTAATCATATCATCAAAGGTTAGAGGACCTTAGAGCTGTACTTGATACCCAAAGTTGGGGAGAAGATTATCTAGAAAGATGTCCAACTTTTCAGATTCAGGTATCTTGCGAGAGTATCGTGTATAAAGTTGTCTCCATCTTTGGAGAAATGCCAAGAAGGATTCCCCATTATTTTGTTTCAAGTTGCAAAGATCTCGAATATGAACTGGATGTTGGATGTTGTGAGAATAATGTTGTAGAAACAAATTGGAAATTTCATCAAAAGTTTTGATGCCAGTTGGTAGTCTAGAAAACCATTCCATAGCTGATCCTCCCAAACTACATGGGAAAAGACGCATGAGATAGGTTGTGTCGTGCATGACTTCTATAGAGAAAGCACCAAATTCTCTCAAATGGTCTTGAGGGTCAGATGTACCCAAGTATTTGTCATATTTCAGAAGTTTAACTCCTTTGGGAAAAGGAGGCATGCAAAGATCTTTATCAAATGGGAAAGTACAAATACTTTCCAGTGTGAATTGTGTGACAGGTTTGTCTTTGTCTTTCAAAAGTTGAGAGAGTTGCTCTCGCATAGTTTGCATTTCTTTGTGTAAGCGGGAATTTTCAGTTTCTTCCTCTTTCTCTACAAGTGTTTCTACAACATAATTGGAAGGTAACTTAGCCCCTTGATTGGCTAGTTCAAGAATGTATTTTTCTTTTTCCTCAGCTAGTAGAATTCCCATCATTTTATAGAATTCTTTGTTAGCACGAGCGTGTGTAATATCTTCTTGAGTGATTTCAACTTCTACATCATTAGGGGGGTCTTCAAAATGCGACTTACCCCAATTTATAAAGAGATCAGTTTTGCTAAAATCACCACCTGATTGGTTAAGGTCTCCCATCTTGCTAGAATGCTAGGACTCAATGTGTAAAGATTTGGTATGAAAAGATTGAGTGTTCTCTGAATTTGGGTTTTCTTGGAACAAAGGATTTTGAACCCGACTAAGATCCATAGGAAATGACCATTTATTGTAAGGTCAACGTACCAGAGAAGGAGATCAAGATGATTCCTCACTAGATGTAGCTGGTAATGGTGTGGAAAGTACAGATTCATGTTGATTGATTGAAGGAAATGTTTTACCACTTCAAGTTGTGACAATCATAGACAAAGTTTTTAACAAGGAAAGTGAACTAGGACCAAACTTGAAACTGTCTCAAAGTAGTTGCACAGAACATGCCAAAAGGTGAAGTATCCTTGGTGAAAATTGTCTAAGATGAGGCTAAAACAAGCCAAGAGATGACTATTGCAAGGCATGATGACACAAATGAAATAGATCAAAAAAACATGAGACAAGACCAGTTTAAGCAAGAATCACATAGTTCTCAACCCAAGAAACTAAGTTTCAGACTATGTGAAGATGAATGACAGAAAAATAGACCCATATCAGAGACCAGATTTGACAGAAAAACAACTGACTGGCAAATTTTAGCTCGCTATTTTGGAAAAAAATACTACAGTTTCGCGCGATGAAATGCTATGTCGCGTGAAGTTTCTCACCAAACCGCGTGAAGAAATGCTTGCTTCGCGTGAAGAATGACACCAGTGTGGAAAAATAAAGACTGATAGAATAATGCACTATTGCAAAATGTACACGACAGAGAATTCTATATCGCACGAATATTCTCACCGAGTGATGCAAAATTTGGGAAATTTCACGCAAAACTATGCAAATGGTGAAAAAAAAGACGTTTACAAAATCAGACTGTTAAGACCAGTTTGCATTTTCCAAGATGAAATCATGCTATTTCCTAACAGATAGTTTGAGTGACAGATTGTTTTGAACATGTTCAAGACTGACAGTTTGTGTGTTTTGTTGATAGTTTTGATTGTTCAAGTGATACACCCATGCAAAACATAGTAAACAGAATGTCTATAGTACCAGAACAAGAACATCACAATCCTAGGATAGCCAGGACAATATCTGTTGAATTGGCACTTGAACCAAAGTTTAGCTACGCTTACTCTTAGTGGTTAACTTAGAAGCTTGGAAGCATGGGATCCTCCTTACATATGCACTCACTTCTCAGGCATACCAAGCTTCGGACCCCAAAGGAATTGCTTCCCAAAGGGCTGTTATCTCTATTAAAAGTCATAAAAATGTGGGGTGTCTTATTCGGTCTCTGACCTTCCGTGCCAACAGATAGAGGGTTTTTGGAAAACTAGAACAATGGTGTGTAGTAAAGACATCCGTTCAGGTGGTTGTGATCAAGTCATTTTCCCAATAAAGGGGGCTCTCCCAATCCATTCAAAGCAAGGCTTTCACCTTAACGATGTCGGGACTTTAACACACCACTAGGGTACTGGAGGATATTTTGGTTGCCACAATGAATTCACACCTGTCTATTGTGACATTAATCACAATAGCATTTTTTGTATACTGGTTTGGAAGGGCTTGGATTTAGCCTGTTACCGATTGGGCATCAACTCTCACCGGCTCTGCTAAAGCTCTTGGGAGGTAGCCACTCTAGAAGAATCACATGAATTTATCTTACACCCAAGATCCATAAAGGCGAGGGGAGAGGATATGTTCATGTAGTTCTTAGGATTACA
>MU226072.1:588289-614985 GCA_018584345.1 Thuja plicata | reverse complement strand
TAAATGAAATTATGAATTAAAGATAATTGTGGAGGATTGTAGAAGATAGTGGTTAGTAAATAAGAAGATTCCTATCACTATCATAATGTTGGAGTAAATAAGCACGTTTCAATCACTATCATGATGTCCATAGCAATGATGCTTATTTTATACTTTTATCTATTATATGTAAAATCAAAGATTTATTTCCATATCTAAAAATGAACCCAAAAAATGTGTGTTTTCATAAGTCACATCAAAAAATAACTAGTTATATGATAATATTTTTATTGATACATATCTTAATATATGTATTTTATTTTATTTTTATTTTTCTTTCAAAATGTATCTACACTAATTAATCAAACATAACTAATATGACTAACTTATTTTTGATACTTGCAACAACTTCAAACTCTACACACATATTTAAAAAAGAAGCGTAACTTTTAAAAACTAAAAAATATACAATTAAACTATCTAGCTATTAAATATTCCACCTTGTAAGTTGTATGAGTGACATCAAGAGAATATAACTTTCCTTATAAAAAACTAATGTTAGCAAAAAAGTTGTCTTAAAATAATTATTATGATGTTAGGAAAGTCCACAACACCTAGAAAGGCGGATGACTATACTAAGTAAGTGCAAATATTTGAAGTTTGAAGCTTTGACACTCAATGCTTAGGTATGATGTGGTTCGCTAAAAATCCATGTTAGAGAGAGACAACATCTCACCTTGCTTATCTAGCCAACATTCTTTTAAATTCAAAGTAAAGTTAGACATGACATCACCACATGATCCTAACCTTTTTTGGTGGCATGATCATGAATCTTTAAAGTGCCTTCTTTTATATATTCTAATGGGCCCAAACTTCGAAGAAAGATGTTTCTTTTATTTATTTATTTAATTATGGTGTTGTTTTAATTTTTGAAATGAGGAATTTATGTTAAAGTTAGGTTGTTCTAGTAATTTGATACGGGAGTACCAACTTGTCTATTTAATATATTTATGGGGGTCCTCTATTTAGTGAGATTTGATTTTTAGTAGGTTTATTAGAACCACTCAACTTTATTCATAGATCAACAATTTTTTAACCAAAAATAATTTTGAACAAATAATTGTTGCAAAAAAAAATTCACTTCTCTATTTTAAAAATTGACAAATCACTTTATTTTTAAATCAAGAAATATTTTTTTTTTCTAAATTTAAATTTTATGACATGTTTATACATGAAAAAAAGTTTTAGATTTTAGCTTAGAGAATTTAGAATAAGTGTTTGTAGAATTGTAAATAAGAAGAGGGGGGATTTGAGCCAGTTTAGTTATTTCAATATTTGGAGTAGGTTTGTTATCTATTTTGTATTGGGAAGAATTTGGACATTACATTTGACTTGTGTTTTCTATATTCTTGAGTTTTGTATTAGGTGGAATAAGTTGAATGCAATCTTGTCCAACCAGTGTGTTCTGTTGTGGTTTCTTTCTACTATGAAATTTCTTATACAATCAAGAGCTTATCCTCTATAGTCATACTAGACTAGGTGTGTTGTAGGAACCCTAAAGGGCTTGTTTTGAGGGGGATAAATTATAAGATTTGGTTGATAATAATTTACTTGTGATATTTCTATCAAGATTCAACTATGTAGTTTTTGAGTCAAACTCATTGACCCATGTTTATATATGTGTGTATATACATATGTGTATATATATGTGTGTATACACACACACACATATATTGTATATATACATGTATGTATATATATACATGATTGTATATACACACATATATATGTGTGTGTGTGTGTGTGTGTAAACACGTGTGTATGTGTATATACATATGTGTGTGTGTGTGTGTGTGTGTGGCAACAATAATTTATTTTGGTACAACAAAGTAGGAGAACAAGCATTGTACAGACTGTGACATCAATATATTATGTGAGTCATATACCCCTCGCACTTCAAAATAGAGATCTGTTATAAGATTAGTGTCATACTTTACTATTATTCCTTGTTATTATGAATCCTTTATAACCTCAAATGACTGCTCTTTTCTTTGTAACTGATATTGTCTTCATTTGCATGTACTCTCTTTTAGGAACTTATATCTTGACATTATTTTGATCTTTTATTGTTTCTTGTACTTGCATGGATAAAAACAATAGTTGTATTTCCTTTCTTACTTTATGCAGACTGTCAACAGATCTTTTTCTACTTGGGGATTTTGTGAATTATATTTATACACTAGTGACTAAATCTCTTATTTAGAAACTTATGATTATATTATATTTGTGGCCTTTCATTATCTATGTAATATAATGTGTTATTTTTTTTTTTTGCAGAAATGTGTTGATAAACTCAAAGAAGGGGATAAAGTTAAGGTGTTGGATCCATATGATGGTGATGCTGTGGGAATTGGGCAGATTCACTCCCTATCTATTGTACATGGAATCAACTTGAAAAAAATAAGAGATGCAAATGTAAACATTGTAAAGGTCACAAGTAACGCACTCCTTGCTTATGAAGAAAAAATAGACGAAGTTATTTGTCTAAAAGAGAAAGAAGGAACCTTCACACGGTGGCCACTAAAGTATTTGAAAAAAATGAGATAGTTGATCATCATGTTTATCAAGTTCTACTTGTTAGACATCTTGGCTCACTACTTTATATTTGAGACAACTTTGATATTTTTGATTATATTTACGTCTATACTCTTAGATAACTTTGACAACTTACGTATATATTTTGGCACCCTGCATACTTTGAATGACAAATGTTTTTATTTTAATTTGTATATTTGCATTAATTTTTGATATGAATTGATTATCTTTATTTATCATGATGTTGAATCAATCTTTTAACTTTATTTGGTTGTAGTTTGTTCATGTGTAATATTTTTTATTTTCTGTTATGCTTTATAATTCAAGTTTAATATGATATTTTTTACATAATAAAATTTATGGTATTTAAAATATTATTCATTTCACAACCAAATAAACAACCAAATAAATGACTAAATAAAGGACCAAATAAACGACCAAATAAGAAACCAAATAAGCGACCAAATAAGCGACCAAATATACGACCAAATAAATGACAAAATATACAACCAAATAAATGACTAAATAAACAACCATATATATGACAAAATATACGACCAAATTAATGACCAAGTTAATGACTCAATATACGACCAAATATATGACCAAATGTAGGACCAAATTAATGACTCAATATACAATCGAATATACGACTAAATAAATGACTAAATAAATGACCAAAAATATGACTAAATAAATGACTAAATATATGACCAAATCAATGACCAAATATACGACTAAATAAATAATTAAATATATGACCAAATCAATGACCAAATAAATGACTAAAATAAATTAGTCATAAATTTGGTCACAAGATAAATGACCGACAATAAACTACTAGTGATCACGTGACCAAATTTGATCATTTTTTACAAGTTTTGGTACTTTATTTAGTCATATATTGTTGTTTTTGTATTAGTGGGATGATGACTAGATCTAAAGCTAGAGATGAAATATGCTTGATTTTTCAAGTTGAACCAAAGACTACTGATGAAGCATGTAGAGATGACTCTTGGACTAAAGCTATGGAAGAATAACTTGATCAGATAAAGAAAAATAATACTTGGAAACTGGTTCCAAGACCTAAGAATAAAAATATGATTGAGACTAAATGGGTTTTTAGAAACAAAATGGATGAGGAATGTAATGCCCCGCTAGGGAACCCAGGAGAACTTAACCTAAACATGACACTAAGATTACAAAATAATTTTTTTTAAAAATGTTTACAAACAATAATGATAACAATGCGGAAGCAACATAATGAAGTACATGACATACACATAAGTACAAAAAATACATAGATAACATTTCTTGAGGGTTCCTTGACATAGAATTGCTTAAGAATAATAATCTATGAATAACAAATATAAATAACTAACATAAAGGTTACATCAACTGAATCTAATAACATACATCTCATAATAGAAGATTACATATACATTTGATACCAAAGGGTATACAACCTAATCAACATCCACTGTACAAGTCATAGGGTATGTAATAATACATAATAAAACAATACAATGCATCCTCCAAAGGATGATAACCAATATCCACATATGGTACATGTACATAACTCATGTAACTGAACGAGTCTCCGAAAGACTAAGAAGATGAAACTACAAAAATGATCATCCAAGCATGGAGAAGAATTCATCGGAATCTCAATGGTAATAAGAATCACTACCACCCAACCACGTGGAACCTAAGGTCCACTCCCACCATTCTGAGGAGATAGTAATAGGCCCATCATACGGGGTATACAACATGAAGGCAAACACCAAGGTATACATGACATCATACTCAATTGCATAGGAAGATCCTAAAGGTTCACTAAACCATAATAAGGAATACTAAATAGTACCAGATGTAACCAACACACGTAGGATAACCTAAGCTGTATATAGGGAAGTTTCATCACATAAGCCTAACTTTGAAGGTAACCCTAGTAGTATCTATTGACTCTGGCCTCCAAGTGACACTATGTGGCTCAGTAATCCTTTTGTGAAGACAAGGATCCCAACTCCCATCCTATCGTGTAACAACACTCAAGGCATGGGTAAAGACTCAGACATCTTATTAGTTTATTTTAAACCCCTTTAATGTATCTTATTCCCACTTATTAGGTAACTTGCCAATGTGGTACCCTAGTAACCGCTTGGAGCCATGGACCCATTGCAAGCCACTTTCTCTTTATACACTTAGTTAACCTACCTAGGCTCAACAAATCATGAAGGTAATACATAACTCTCAAAATTGCATCTTGCTCATACAGGAGCACATAGGTTCTCAAATAACCAAACAATAACCACAGTGTTCTCATAAGACCATACAACACATCAAAACAGAATTAGGTTGAGGTATAAGAAATCAGGATCATGACATCATCACAAAATACAAGCTAACATTACGTAAGATAACATGTAGAAATTACAATCCCAAAACCTATGGATTTATGTCCTAAGGGTCATCTAGCACAACAGATACCCCAAATAATGATAACATAGAAGAATATACAATTTATTTAATCACGCACCCAAAACACATCATGGTGAAATCAATTTATATTCAGAAAATATTAAAATAACTTCAGTGTTAACATACTTACAATAACGAGCTAACGTTGTGATAAATAAATTTATAACATCCTTCTATGAAAATTCATCTGTCATTTAAATTACTAGCCAAATATAATTAAATACTTCACAAAACATGCACAATACAAGCTCGTATAGGTTAATTTATAATTCCATCATGTATAAATTACCCTATTAAGATAATTACTAAAATGTGACTATAATTACATTATATACGAAAAATACAATTATAATTTGTATTAATATAATTCCCTCAATATCAATACTTTATGACTAAATTAATCATACACCAAATAAATCATCAATCTAAACCTCCTTAATTAACTATCAGCTAAATAAAGAAATTACTTAATAAACCAATTGTAGAAAAGAAGAAACATATTTAAAAATAAAAATTAAATTAAATATATACACCTATATATTTAAATAAATTAATACAACCTAAATCTAATTTTGCTATATATATCTATTAATGAATTAATATTTATATATATAATTTTACAAAAACTATATTACCAAATCTAAAATTCTAAATAAATTTAAAACTTTAATTAAATTATAAAACAAAATTTTTTATTTAATACAAACTAAAAACAAAACACATATAATAATTTATATGTTGGGGGTGGAGGGGGGTCCTGTGGTCCCCACCCCCTGTGATAATAAACAAAACTGAGGCACACAGGCCCACGCGGGTGCTGGCTATTGTCAGCAGCATGACCACTGTGGGTGCCGTGCCGTGCACGGCTCCCCATGGTGTCATGACTACCAACTGCGATCCCGGCCCACCTGTTAGCAGCACAGTTCGTGGGTGGGGTTGGTGGGCAGAGCCCACCGCACCCCACCAAAATGTATTTTTTTTTAAAAAAAATTTTCTTTTCCCAAATCCGAATTCAAAACAATTCAGTTTTAATATATGTTAATTCTTTTTTTTTTTAAATTAGAAATTTGAAAAACGTAATATTAGAAAGACTTTCCTTCATATGCATTTTAAATTTATTTTCTCTTACTGGTGAAGTTTTTTTTCACCTCTGTATTTTTTTTCCAGAGATTCCATTTTTTTGAAAGAATTAATTTTCAATAGGATTTTTTTTTAAAAGACTAATTTTTCTTAAGGGGATTTATTTTTCCCTTCTCTATAGTTCTAATTATAGACAATTTTAATTTATCATTTTCTAATAGATCCATAGGGAATTTTCCTACGAAAATTGGACAACATAACTATGCTATGCCAAGAATTAATAAAACAATGAAAATACCAGATCTAAGGGTTTCCTAAATATCCAAAATCATAGAAACCTGAATAAACATTTATCATCCATAATGAAAACACATTCAACTATTCAAACACAAGAATCCATACAAATGGAAAACTGAGATCAACAAATGGATTACAAACCCTACCTTGGAGCCAATGCAAGAAACCAAAAATAATGCCTTTGAAGAGTATAGAAACCTGAATCCTCCAAGAAAGAATTCAACGACAGATCTGTAACCATGAAGAATCGAAGCACAAGCAATCCAAAAATTCACATAAAGCTTCAATATACATGCAACCACAAAATCCCCAAATTCTCCAATTGCCCAAAAACACACCAAGCTCTCCAAAATCCTCCAAAACCTGTTATGAGAGAATGAGAGGAGAATCCCCTTAAAGAGAATCCACTTCTCCAAATTATGCAAACCCTCATGACAACACATTCAGTCAATTTCTAAAAAGACTCCCTTTGAAATTGAAAGTAAATCACAATTAAACAATTAAAATATTTAATTACTTGCACAACTCAACTTTGAATCCTAAAATCAAGTTGAACTCTTTGAGTTTGAAAATACTTCTTCAACAAAATCATGCACATGTAACTAATAAAATTTTAAATTAAATAACTTAAATATTTAAATCACAATAATCCATGCAACTCAATATTTAATTATTTAATAAGCATAAAAGCATATTTACTCTAATTTCAATTAAATATTCAATTAAATACTAATATTCAATAATTACACTTTAATTAACCTTTCAAGTAAACATAGGTATTTAATTTAATTTTTAATTAATTATATACCCTATATTTAATAATTAATTGCAATAATATTTAATTAAATAAATAACACGATATAATACACAATATCAAATCAAGCACCTGAAATCGAACACAAGCAAAATCAAACATGCTCAAGGAAAGGAATACAGGAATTCCTGTCAACTAGACGAATTCAGTAAGGTAGTCAAACAGATACTTGTCCATAACTAGGAAAATTAGGTTTAGGATAGGATTTGGACCTAAATACTATCTCCCCTCTCTTACCATTGAGATTATTGCGATAGGGCACGTTCACTCTTGCCAATTAAGGGAAGATGTAGCCCAGTACCTGTAAACCTGTCATCACAAAGATGAACATACATGCATATATAATATGGTGAACAATGGTTGAGACTAGGTTATCGTGTTGATCTCGCCGAAGCAAGTAACTACAAATCTGTACCATACCATATCAAGCACAACAAACAGTAATGAAAAACATACATTGATCCATGTGCATATAAATCTATGGTCAGTATTGTCAGAAAACCATAATCAAAATTAAATCCTAACATATACATAAGTATCATTACATAACCATAAATCACATATACACAAAAGATATAACATACTAACATTGGATCAATAACATACTAAAATGTAATACATAAATATCATCTAAACCATCTGAATAAATCCACATATACATGAAAAGGCCTAAAAGAGTTCGACATCCAAAACTGAAAAGAAAACTAAGAGGTGGGTATTACATCCTCCTCCCCTAAAACTAGGCTTACTCCTGGAAGCCTAAAACAAAGATAGAGATATCACTCTCTCATCACAAAACATCCAACCAAGTCCTGAAAGACTCAAAGTGTGGGTCCCATAGGACCCTTCCCAGGTCTCTGATTCGAACACTGAGGATCATTCCCCACTGTAGGAATCTAGAAACTAGTTGCTGGACCTCTACTCACAACACCACTCATAGGAGCATGATACACAGGTGAAGGATGATCAAAAATTGCATACGCTCCATGAGACATACCAACATTACCCACTATAGGTTGAGATGCTATTGGCCTTTGTCCTAAGGACTGCAGTGCATGCTGAGAACAACTGACTGCAAAATGTCCAAACTGCCCACAAGTAAAGCAAGCTCCCTTGCTACCACCTTCTCTAATTGAAGGTTCTGTAGGCTACTGAACATTGCCCCTACTGACATCCTGATATACACTCTGTGCTGGCTAAACTGGCCGATTGTGCTTGCTACACTGAATGTCATAGAAGTTCCTAATCTAAGGACCATCAAAAGAAGAAGGATTGTTTCCTCCTTACTGATGAAACTGATTACAGTTTGGAATGGTAGAAGGACCTCTTGAATTCCCAACTCCCTGAGAATGATTACCTATGACAACAGAAGTAGGTGCTCTAGACTGCCCTCCTGAATGACCACCATGGCCCAATGCTAGATTCTCCTCTGCAAGGGTAGCTTTGATGACCGCCTCCCTAAGGGATGTAGGCTCAAAGAGTCTAACCTCCCCAACAATGCGTTCATTCAGCCCCCTAACAAAGTGTTGAATCCTGATCATATCCAACATACTATTTGAGCTTGAAGAATCAACTACCTCAAGTTGTGGAACTCATCAGCCCTCTACTGCCTCCATTGATCGGATAGGAAGCGCTCACGAAAGTGCTCAAGAAAGAGTTCACATGTCACTGTACTCATATGGAGACCTAACTTATCTTCCTCTATCTTCCACCATATCGCTACAAAATTGGAGAGTTGCATTACTGCATACCTAGCTCTAGTATTTCTACTAAAGGGATGCATAGAAAAAATCCTCTCTAATGCAATAATCCAAGTCTCAACTTCAAACCCTATTCCTTTCCCATCAAAGGAAATAGGTGGAACTCTCATGAGATCCCTCATGTGGTTTTCTGCCACCACTGTAGGATCCACTGAAATAGTCCTCCTTGGATGGCTCCTAGATCTCTCCCTCTCTACTCTACCCTACTCAAGAATATAGTTCAGTAATGCCTGCAACAACTGCCTAATACCTGGCTCTTTAGAACCAGCCTGACGCTCATCCCTCTACTCATCTCTGTTATGTTTATGAACACTCATGGAGGGAATGTGATCCCTACCCCTTCCACGGCCACCATCTTGGCCTCTGCCATGACCCCTAGCAGTTCTAGTTTCAGGCATGATTCCTGAATCAACCAGAGAACCAACCACAACTTAGAACCAACATCAAAAGAAAACAAATAATCATAAAGAATTGGTTTTAAATACATCAGAGTTTTATGTCTATATTTGTTTCAAGTTTTAAAATCAAAAGACAACTAATGGGCATACATATTTCCCAGAGCTCCCAGTTTAGAAATGTGGGCTATGATACCAAGTGTAATGCCCCGCCAGGGAACCCAGGAGAACTTAACCTAAACATGACACTAAGATTACGGAATAATTTTTTTTTTAATTGTTTACAAACAATAATGATAACAATGCGGAAGCAACACAATGAAGTACATGACATACACATAAGTACAACACATACATAGATAACATTTCTTAAGGGTTCCTTGATGTAGAATTACTTAAGTATAATAATATACCAATAACAAATATAAAGAACTAACATAAAGGTTACATCAACTGAATCCAATAACATACATCTCACAATAAAAGATTACATATACATCTGATACCAAAGGGTATACAACCTAATCAACATCCACTGCACAAGTCGTAGGGTATGTAATACTATATAATAAAATAATACAATGCATCCTTCAAAGGATGATAACCAATATCCACATATGGTACAAGTACATAACTCATGTAATTGAACGAGTCTTCGAAAGACTAAGAAGATGAAACTACAAGGATCATCCAAGCATGGAGAAGAATCCATAGGAATCTCAATGGTAATAAGAATCACTACCACCCGACCGCGTGGAACCTAAGGTCACTCCCACCGTGCTGAGGAGATAGTAATAGGCCCATCATACGGGGTATATAACATGAAGGAAAACACCAAGGTATACATGACATCATACTCAATTACATAGGAAGATCCTAAAGGTTCACTAAACCATAATAAGGAATACTAAATAGTACCAGAGGTAACCAACACATGTAAGATAACCTAAGCTGTATATAGGGAAGTTTCATCACATAAGTCTAACCTTGAAGGTAACCCTAGTAGTATCTCTTGACTCTGGCCTCTAAGTGACACTATGTGGCTTAGTAATCCTTTCATGAAGACAAGGATCCCAACTCCCATCCTATCATGTAACAACACTCAAGGCATGGGTAAAGACTCAGACATCTTATTAGTTCATCTTAAACCCCTTTAATGTATCTTATTTCCACTTATTAGGTAACTTGCCAATGGGGTACCCTAGTAACCGCTTGGAGCCCTGGACCCATTTCAAGCCACTTCCTCTCTATACACTTAGTTAACCTACCTAGGCTCAAAAAATCATGAAGGTAATACATAACTCTCTAAATTGTATCCTGCTCATACATGAGCACATAAGTTCCCAAATAACCAAACAATAACCATAGTGATCTCATTAGCCCATTCAACACATCAAAACTGAATTAGGTTGAGGTATAAGAAATTAGGATCATGACATCATCACAAAATATGAGCTAACATTACATAAGATAACATGCAGAAATTACAATTTGAAAACCTCTAGATTTATGTCCTAAGGGTCATCTAGCCCAATAGATACCTGAAAACATAATAACATAGAAGAATATACAATTTATTTAATCATGCACCCAAAACACATCATGGTGAAATCAATTCATATTTTTAGAAAACATTAAAATAACTTCAGTGTTAACATACTTACAATAACAAGCTAACGTTGTGATCAATAAATTTATAATATCCTGCTATGCAAATTCATCTATCAGGCGTGGGGGGGGCTTTGGCCCCCACCCCCTGCGATAATAAAGAAAATCGTGACACACAGGCCCATGTGGGTGTCACCTACTGTCAGTGGCACGACCATCGTGGGTGTCGTGCTGTGCACGGCTCCCCACGGTGTTGTGACTACCGGCTACAGTCCCGGCCCGCCGATTAGCGACAGAGTCTGTGGGTGGGGTTGGTGGGTGGAGCCCACCACCCCCCACCAATATATATATATATATATATATATATATATATATATATATATATATATATTTTAAAATTTACTTTTCCCAAATCCAAATTCAAAACAATTCAGTTTTAATATATGTTAATTCTTTTTTTTTTTTAAATTAGAAATTCTGAAAATGAAATATTAGAAAGTCTTTCCTTTATATGCATTTTTAATTTATTTTGTCTATTACTAGTGAAGTTTTTTTTTCATGTCTGTATTTTTTTTCCAGAGATTCTATTTTTTTGAAAGAATTAATTTTCAATAGGAATTTTTTTTAAAGACTAATTTTTCCCAAGGGGATTTTTTTTCCCTTCTCTATAGTTCTAACTATAGGAAAATTTATCATTTTCTAAGAGATTCACAGGGAATTTTCCTACAAAAATTGGACAGCATAATTGTGTTGTGCCAATAATTAATAAAACATGAAAATAACAAATCTAAGGGTTTCCTAAATACCCAAAATCACAGAAACTTGAATAAACATCTATTATCCATAATGAAAACACATTCAACTATTCAAACACAAGAATTCATACAAATACAAAACTGAGATCAACAAATGGATTACAAACCCTACCTTGGATCCAATGCAAGAAACCAAAAATAATGTCTTTGAAGAGTGTAGAAACCTGAATCCTCCAAGAAAGAATTCAACCACAAATCTGTAACCACGAAGAATCGAAGCACAAGCAATCCAGGAATTCACACAAAGCTTTAATATACATGCAACCACAAAATCTCCAAATTCTCAAATTGCCCAAAAACACACCAAGCTCTCCGAAATCGTCCAAAACCTGTTATAAGAGAATGAGAGGATAATCCCCCTAAAGAGAATCCACTTCCCCAAATTATGTAAACCCTCATGACAACACATTCAGTCAATCCCTAAAAAGACTCCCTTTGAAATTGAAAGTAAATCACAATTAAATAATTAAAATATTTAATTACTTGCACAGCTCAACTTTGAATCCTAAAATCAAGTTGAACCCTTTGAGTTTGAAAATACTTCTTCAACAAAATCATGCACATGTAACTAATAAACTTTTAAATTAAATAAATTAAATATTTAAATCACAATAATCCATACAACTCAATATTTAATTATTTAATAAGCATAAAAGCATATTTACTCTAATTTCAATTAAATATTAATATTCAATAATTGCACTTTAATTAACCTTTCAATTAAACATAGGTATTTAATTTAATTTTCAATTAATTAAATACCCTATATTTAATAATTAACTGCAATAATATTTAATTAAATAAATAACATGATATAACACATAATATCAAATCAAGCACCTGAAATCGAACACAAGAAAAATTAAACATGCTCAAGGAAAAGAATACGCAAATTCTTGTCAACTAGACGAATTCGGTAAGGTAGTCAAACAGATACTTGTCCACTAACTAGGACAATTAGGTTTAGGATAGGATTTGGAACTGAATACTATCTTCTCTCTCTTACCATTGATATTATTGTGATATGGCACACTCACTCCTGCCAATTCAGGGAAGATGTAGCCCGGTACCTGCAAACCTGTCATCACAAAGACCAACATACATGCATATATAATATGGTGAACAATGGTTGAGACTAGGTTATCATGTGGAGCTCGCCGAAGCAAGTGACTACGACTCTATCCCATACCATACCAAGCACATCAAACAGTAATGAAAAACATACAATGATCCATGTGCATATAAATCTATGGCCAGTATTGTCAGAAAACCATAATCGAAATGAAATCCTAACATATACATAAGCATCATTAAATAACCATAAATCACATATACACAGAAGATATACCATACTAACAATGGATCAATAACATACTAAAATGTAATACATAAATATCATCTAAACCATCTGAATAAATCCACTTATACATGAAAAGGCCTAAAAAAGTTCGGCATCCAGAACTGAAAAACAAACTAAGAGGTGGGTATTACAAGGAAGGAACAATGGTAAGAAACAAGGAAACATAGGTATGTAAAGACTACTCACAACAAGAAGGCATAGACTATGAAGAAACATTTGTTCTTGTTGCTAGATTGGAAGCTATGAGATTATTCTTGCTTATGTTGCACATAAAGACTTTAAAGTGTATCAGATGGATGTGAAGTCAGCATTCCTGAATGGTGATCTAGAAGAAGTGTACATTGAGAAACCTGATGGTTTTCCTTTGACAGATGATGAAAATATGGTTTGCAGACTGAAGAAGGCACTGTATGGACTAAAACAAACACCAAGGGCATGATATGCAAGAATGGACAAATATCTACTTTGTCTTGGTTTCAGAAAAGGTAATCCAGATATTAATTTGTATTAAAGAATTGATGAAGATGTAATCTTAATTATAGAAGTTTTTGTTGATGATATCATTTTTGGAGGCAATGATAAAATAAAAGAAAATTTCTAAAGAAATAGAGAATAAGTTTGAAATGTCAATGATTGGGGAGATGAAATTTTTTCTTGGTTTGGAAATTAATTAGAGTAATAAAGACATTTTTATATCTCAGACCAAGTATCTTAAGGAAACGCTAAAGAAGTTTGGAATGGAAGATTGTAAACCTGTTGGGACACCCATGGTGACTGGACACAAATTGACGAATAATGATGAGACTCAGAGTGTTGCACAGACCAAGTACAAATCGATGATTAGAGGTCTACAATATCTAAATCACAATAGACCATATATTACAAATGCAGTTGGAATTGTGGCTAAATATTAGGCAGATCCTAAAGAGACACACTTTGCTCCTGTAAAAAGAATTTTCAAATATTTGAAAAGGACAGTAGAATATGGATTGTGGTATGAAAAATCAGAGGATTTTACTTTGCAGGATTATACTAATGTTGATTGGGCATGTAATGTGGATGAATAGAAGAGTACAAGTGGCGATGCCTTTTTTCTTGGAAAAATATTGGTTTCTTGGTTGAGTAAGAAGCAGAACTATATTGCTCAATCTACTACTGAGTCAGAGTATGTTGCTACTGCAATAAACTGTACAAAAGTTGTTTGGATGAAACAAATGTTGAAGGACATTGGAATAATTTTGAAAGAACCAGTGGTTATCCATTGTGATAACACTAGCACAGTTAATATGTCAAATAATCATGTAATGCATTCAAAGAATAAACATATTTCTATTAAGTATCATTTCTTGAGGGATAAGGTAGCAGATAAAGAGATTAAACTGGAGTATATTAGCACCAAGGAACAAATAGTAGATATATTTAATAAACCTTTGCAAAAACAGTCTTTTGAATATCTCAGAGGCATGCTTGGGGTGATGGCCCCTCCCAGTGGTAACTAAATGATGTAGATGTGCATCATTCCAATGGATCTCAGAGCTATATCATTCTTTGGACTTGATGTATGGATCTACTCCTTAGGGGGAGTGATCACAGGAGAATACTATGGAGTACATTTAGGTGATCTTGCACCTAGTTTATGGACATGAAGATTTGAAAAAGATACACCTTATAGAAGAATATAGATGAGTTATGGCACCCTTTTCCATTGCTGCCAAAGGGGGAAGGAATCTATGTGAAAATCCCTACTATTTTTCCCTACTATTTTGAGAGATTTGTCTTGAGGATATTGAGAAGATTGTATAGAGAGAGAGAGTACTTTTGGGTTGATGCATATGGATTTTCCTATATGTTCCCATCAACTCTAAAGGGGGAGATTGTTGGATGATATCAATTTTGGTTACTGATCATGCTAATTTTTATTCATGTTTTGTCACTAATGTCAACATATATTTTTGTGAAGAGGACAGACTGGTTACTTGAATGGAAGGAGTGTACAGACACTGTACGGATGATTCAGAATGATCAAAGTTGAATTTACATAGAAGGATGTGTGTTGACATTATTCCTAAGGTCTCTTATCTTTATGTTGCATATTATGGATGTTACAGTTGATCTGGTGAAGACTGGTTTCTGGACTGTAACTGTGTTTCTAGACAGAGAAGGTCTCTGTGTTTCAGGTATATCTTTCTAGTGAAGATATTTTAGATGATGTGAGCTTACTGGTGGACACACAACATATGTTGGTTTAATGGGTTGAGTTTGATTTTTTTTTGGTTACTGGTGACGTCAGTTGTGGCGTGTAATCTCAAGAAGACCTAATTGGTGGCTGACTTCAGACATGTAGCATGTAAAATGAAATGTGAGCGTGGATTATGGATCTGGAAGTATATGTGATGGATTGTAATTTATGGGTACCATGTGTACCCTAGCAAGGGGTCAAATAATTATTTATATATTGGAAATCCTTAATTGGCCGACTTAATTAATTATTTGTGTATTAGGAAAGCTTAACTGGCCGACCTAATGAATTATTGTAAGAGGGTATATATGAGTGATCTTTTCTTTTGAAAAGTGGTGACATACATTGAATAGAAGAAGAAGTGAAAGCTGTGAGGCTTGTTTGGCTGTTGGATGTAGAGAAAAGTTTATAAGAAGAATACTTGATTGGAAATGACCAAGAAAAGATTGTTGCTTTCAGATAGTTCATTGGATTATGTATTTTATTTATAAACTTGTTCGGGTTGTGAATCCTTGAGGGTGGCTTTAACCTTCTTTGGGTAGTGTGCCTTGGCAGTGAGCCTACTATTTCTTTTGATTCCTAACAGGGCCTGTCTCGTAACAGGAACTGTGTACTGTAATGTTGTAATAAGCTCCTAATATGGCTAAATATTTTAACTGGGATACTATACTCTCAGTACATTATTTGTGGGTGTTAATTCCCACCAAGGTTTTACCTTTAACAGGGTTTCCTCATCAGCAAATATTGTGTTATGGTGTTGGCATTTACTGTGTTATCATTTACATTTGTAGATTTGGTTTATAAAGTTTAAAGTTTAATAATCCATATCACAACTGATTCACGCCCCTCTTAGTTGTCTTGTGGATAGTTATTCCTAACACTTCAGTCCCCAGCCAAGAAACATGAGGGTGGGGAATTGAGGAGAATCCAAACATGGATAAGTTAGCCTTAAGAATAGAATATCCAATCAAAATTTTAGAAGATCTTGGAGTTATTAAAGGATCATTGTTCTCTTTATTTCTCAGGGAATCATCTAAAATACTTGAACCTCCTGAACCAATTTTTCCCCAATAATTATTTGGGGTAGAGGAGAATTGGATCTATTGGGAAGAGACAACAGTTTTGTTCCTCACACTCACATTTGAGATATTGATATCTATAATTACCTTTTGCATTGCTTCTTGTAATTTTTGGGGTGCAGGAGTTGTCTTACATTCCACACCCCTATTCTCTACATTTGAAGTCTCTTTATTGTCTTTTTTCCATCCATATCCTTATTCATTGTCTTATCCATGATGCAAATCTAAATAGCCCATGTAGCCTTATCCAAAAAACACAGAGTAAAATTTTGAAGTAAGGAAACCAATAGAGGTAGAAGCCATTAAATCATCTAAGTCCTTATTCTTACTAAATCTAAGTGAATCCACCACATCCTGAGCAGAACAAGGCAGGTCCTTATGCCACTTTTCCCTGTTGAGTTCCTTCTTTTCCCCTGGATTTTTTTTCTACTGGTTCTTTTATTTTAGAATCTACAAACATTACTCAAGTGTCCATATTTCTTACAAATCTATCTGTACATTGTTGAATTCCCATATTCTAAATTTTTCTCTTAGGCACCTTAATCTGATTGGAGGGTTATAAACGAAGATAAAATAGTATTAACCATCACATAATTTTCATATATACTCACAAAGAGAAGGTGTGATATCTATTGTGTAATTCTATCCACTGCTAGGAGCGATCCAAAGGACTCAACTATTCCTCTAAACACTTAAAAGTTCTAAAACTATAACAGAAGGCTAAGAAGGCGTACCCATGTGGGAGCGAGAGAAGCCAGATCATTTTGGGCATCAAAACTAAGTTTCCATTATCATAAAGATAAGACATTTCTTTGATTACTCCCATAAGTCCAAGGACCATTTTTGATAAATTATGTTAAATCTTCTTTGTTAACAAAGATGAAAAGGAAGAGGTTGTTAGACACATCATAGATTTTCACACTTCCTTTTAGATTCCATTAGGAGGAGACCCATTTTATAATTTGGTCACTAGAGGGTCTAAAGGAAATAAACTTACCCACCAAGGAAAGCTCCAACTCAATTATCATCTCTCACAATATTTCGTCAAGAACATGAATCATTGTACCTTTGACCTTATAGGCAGTCTCATACTTGTTCAGAGAAGCATATTACATCATTTTAGCCAGACTGACACCCAACAACTTGTCAAAAAATGAAGAGAGATTCTCCCGCTGGAGAAAGGACTCCCCAGATTTGTCTAGAGGGTCAAGGATATCAACCCCTTTCACCTCTTAAGAATGATTAGTACAAGTGGATCCCATTTTTGGACTAGGGAGATTGGGATCCTAAGTAAAATAATTATCCTTTTTGTCAATGAGTTAAAAAATTTAACCTTAATCATTTATCTTTATAAATTAGTTGTTATATAAGATGATTTATTAGTGTCAACTATCATTAACTACTATATGTGATTTATATTTAATTATTACATATATTCAATAAATTTATATTTAACGGTCCTCTTTCTTAGACAAAATACTTTTCTTAAACATTAAGATTAAAATAATAATAATTTATATTAATTTTCATAAAATTTGATCATACACACATATAGTATTGTATATTTGAAATATACTTTTATTTTATTTAAAATATACTTTTATTCTATTTAAAATATACTTTTACTTTATTAGCACTATATTACATTTAATAATTAAAACTCTTAATATGCATCAATATAACTAGAACTTGCATTATAAAGGGATGCAAGGGTTACACCAATAGAAAAGTACGTGTGAGTTAATATGCTAGAAGGTATAATCTATATATGATGTTGTAGAAAAACTTTAAAATGCATACAATATTGTTTAAAAATTTAAAAAATATTTTACTGTCGTAGTACAGTATTGTTTAAATATGTGTGCTAGTCTATTGCGTTAACGTATGTTAGTAATTTGCAAACAAATACAATAGACTAACACACATGTTGTTAACATATTGTGGTAACAACATATTTTGTTTACTAAGGTGCAAATTTCTTGCCCAATAGACAGTGTCATTCATGGTAAGGAGAAGTCTAACCAGGAGTCATGTTACCTGTGCTTCCCCCAAATTCCAATTTTTTTCTATAAAAAAATGAGATACATCGGAGTTGAATAATGAGGGCACTCTCTATGGGGAACGAAATTTGGACACTATCTATGGGGCAGGAAATTTGCTCCTTAGTAAACAAAATACGTTGTTAACACAATTTGTTAACAACATGTGTGTTAGTCTATTTTGTTAATGTGTGTTAGTAATTTGCAAACAAATACAATAGACTAACACACATGTTGTTAACAACATTTTTTTTACTAAGGTACAAATTTCCTGCCTCATAGACAATGCCTACCATGAGCAAGGACTACACATAACTCTATTTTAAGAAAGAATGATTATTTCCACAACTCTTTTCTTATGTTTTCTGAAGCTCCTCTCCAGTTTTCATCACATCGATTATGGTTCTCAACGTCACACCAGTATCACTAGCATCTTTTAGGAGATCCCCCCTTTGGATGGTAGGACCCATAAGTGTAACATGCAACCTCCTATGATAGGTTCACTAGCTCCCCAGCCTTAGCTAATGCATTTTGAAGGAGTATATGGTAATGATAAATTTAATTTATTCTCTAGAAAAGTATGGTATTCAAGACCAGTAACTCTTGTGGGATCACATCCTCAAGATGGTTTTTATGATATGAATTGAACTTTGCAAAGCTTTTATGGTGTAACTTATTAATATACCGACTGATTTATTTTTTAGAATTCTGAAAGAGATCAAAAGTGAATATAACATAACCTATATGATTGTAATGTTTTAGATTAGTAGAATTGATATTTTGTGATTTAGATCAATGTGTTTCCAATATCAGAACTTTTGGGGTTTCATTGATTGTGTTTTGGGTTTGTGTATGAAACATATTGAGGATTCTTATAGCTTCAACACCAAAAGAAATTGGTAGGAAACTTATTTTACACATCTAGTGATATTAATATTTATTATTCTCATAATTGTTAAGCATAAAGTAATTATAAACACACATGCTAGAATCACATCACTCATGAACACATATACATAAAATATAAAGCATACATGGAAATATATATCATCATATTCAACAACCTCTTATATATTGGTTTTCCTAGTGTCTTTCCATTTTCATTTACTAGTATATCTTTTTGAGTTAGCTACATCCATTATTTCGTATTCACTCTATAGGCTCGCAATATCAAGACTCTGATACTGTTTTTAATGTCCCAGGTATTAGTGTATATGCTATATGTGGGCCTCTTTATCTAGCCATACACTTCAACATAGTCCTTATTCATTAGTCACATATAGGAATGAATAACAAGTTATCCATCCTATATGCCTGGATGAGCTGACTTGTTTCCTCCTGTCTAGATGGGGTTTTGAGCAGCTCTCATAATTTGAGATTCCAACAACTGAGACCAATCTAAGAATGGAGGGTTTATTCTAGAATGGAAATGAAATATTTAATCTAGAAATGAGTATGCAAGATTAGTTTAGAAATGGAAGAAGAGATTAAGCTAAGAATACTTGAAAGAAACTAAGCTATGCATGATTAATCTATTGAATGATATTAATCTATTGCAATAATAATGAGAACAATGAAAGCTTGAATGCACACAAATTTGAGTTAACAATCTAGCAATGATTCGATACTCCAAAAATATGCATTCCCCTCTCTTTTGAGACAAGAGGGTTCTTTATAGAATCCCATGATCAATCGATGGTCGAGATTGAACGGGATGAACGGAGAATATTGAATGAAAGTCCAGTTCAGAACGGTAAGTTTCCTTCAGAGAGATAGTTACCTATTGGCTTTTGGAGTGAATGAAACAGTTAACTGGTTTGTTGCACTTTCAAATTATAGTTAACTTTGAATTTCCATTTCTGAACTGAAGTGAGGATTTTAGAGGGATTATTTGATTAAATAAATGAAATATGACCTCATAAATGCACTTTCTCAATTATTTGAATAATTAAATTCAATTATTTAAACAAGGATATTTATTTAATAATCAAATTTTATTTGATTCCTTTTCATGTATTTTGACTAAAAGGGTGAATTTAATTTAATTAAAGAGTTAGGACTTTGTAATTAAATTAATTCGATCATAGGTTTTATTTAGCCAACTGTAATTGATATTTAGGAATTAAATATAGTATGTGATTACTGTAGATTTAGAGTTTTCTGCATTTGACACTTAGGTCAAGTAGAGTGAGTCAAAAATTAGGATTGCCTAGTACCATAGGACTTTGATGATTCAGAAAGTTGATAAATGCAAAAAAATTGGTTAGGGTTGCAAGATGCCAATTTTGGGGTATTACATTTTGCCCATCTTTGAATTGATGTGTGAGTAGCGCATTGATTCAAAGAATAGTCAGATGTTTGAAGCATAGAAAAATAGTTGAAATTGATTTCGAGAATTGATGATGTAAATATCTGTAGACACCCTAAAATGGACAGGCTTGCGACTTTACATTAAAAACACTAATTTTCATCTATTAATTAATGGTTTTTAATCATTAATTAATCATCTATTTTCCTCTAAATTCATTCCCCAAATCATCTAATCAAATTCCCAAAATTAATTAAATAATTAATTTTATTTAATTAATTAACCTTAATTGATTAATTACCATTAATTAATTAATTAAACTCAATTTCCTACAGTTTAAATTCAAATATTTAAACTTACTAATTAAATTCTTCCAATTTAATTAATTTAATTTCATCAAATAAAGTAATTCTTAATAAAAAAGAATTCAATTATCTCACATGTCGAAAATAATAATTAAATAAATAAATTAAATATTCATTTATCTTCAAAGAGATAACTCCAATCAGATCACATGAGTTACTCCGCCCATCTTTCCAGTCCACATGGGTAACTTCACCCACCTCTTCAGTTCAAAAAGGTAACTCATAATTAGCTCTTCAGTCAACGAAAATCTATCTCCTCTTTACCAAATGAAGAGGTGGAGTTTATTAAGGACCTCTCCAGTCCCTTTTGATCTCAACTATTCATCTCCCCATCTCTGGGAATGATCTTAACCGTTCATTTCATCACCAATTCCTATATAATAAACCCTTCATAACCATTTGAAGGATCTAATATTTCAAGCTCTCATGCGCCATTACTCCATCAGTTTGGTTCTAGCATTCAAGCCATCTTGCGATCACACACACACACATTTCAATTAGCAAATTCTCAACGCTTCTCAAGTCATAGACGCTGCCCTGCCAATACTGAGCATCAAGAACAACGTTTAAGAAGGAGTAGAGAGAAACAATAGAAGCTTCAAGCATTGTGGGGTTTGCATTTATTTGTTTTCCTTTCTCTTGCTTGTACATTTTATTGATTACGTGTCTATTTATTCATTTAGTAGTCATTGTGTATTTGGTTATATCAATTGTGAAACCTTTTCTACTAACGCTTGCCTTTGGAAAGCTTGGGAATCCACGGATCAACGGAAGAGAGGTGTACATTTTGGTGAACAAAGCTGCAGATGCGATGGCTACCATAGCATCACTGATTGATATGCCAGGAAATGAAACAAGATTTGAGTTTCTAGTGGAACAACTGTTAGTGCCATCACATCAGGCATCTATCATAGAATCAACATGTGTCCTTGTTGGTCCTAAATCCCCATGGTACCAAGATGTCTATAACTATCTCCAAAACAATGTCTTACCTCCAAACTTGTCTAGGAACTAGAGAAAGTCCCTCATCCGCCAAGCCTCTAGGTATACCATCCTCTCAACTACTTTATACAAATGAAGTCTAGATGCAACGTTATTATGATGTCTCACTTCCGTGGAATCCCAAAAAGCTTTGTACAAGGTACATGAAGGAATTTGTCGAACCCACGGAGGTGGAAACAACTTAGCTAAGAAGATCATCCACATGGGATACTATTGGCCCACAATAGACACAGATGCACACAAACATGTTCAAAGATGTAGAAAGTGTCAAATTCATGGAGATCTCATCCATGCACTGGCTCAAAAACTAAATCCTATCACATCACCATTGCCATTTTCAATGTGGGGATTTGACCTAGTGGGCAAGATAAAACCTTCTTCAACAAATGGACACAAGTACATCATAGCAGCAACATAGTACTTTACTAAGTGGGTAGAAGCAATTCCCCTCACTTACATCACTGGAAAGAAAATAGCGATGTTCACACTCAACCACATTATCTGTTGATATGGGATCCCTCAAACAATCCTGACAGATCATCATACACCTTTCTAGAACAAGGATGTTGAAGAGCTATGCAAACAGTTCCATATCAAACAAGGGTTCTCTTCTTTTTATTACCCTCAAGGGAACGGACAAGCTGAAGCTACAAACAAAACAATCCTAAAAATATTGAAGAAAACAGTGAACGAATCAGGGTGAGACTGGCATTTACAGCTTAGTCCTGCATTGTGGACATACAGAACTAGTGTGAGAACACCTACATGAGCCACTCCTTTCTCCCTAGTATATGGATCAGAGGCGGTCTTACCCCTCAAAGTGGAAATCCCATCCCTATGGATATCATTAAAGAACCTGATCACAGATGAAGACTACAGAGTAGCAAGGCTCAACGAACTAGAGTTGCTAGATAAAAGAAGGAAACATTCTTTCGACCACTTACAAGGCCATCAGAATCAAATTAGAAGAAACCATCACAAGAAGGTGAAGCCCTAAACATTTGAGGTAGGAGACCTTGTCCTCATGGAAAATCAAAAGAATCAAGCAGAGCGAGTCAAACCTAGAATGTTCGAGCCTAACTGGCTAGGACCATTTGTCATTGTCAACTCTACTCAGAGTGGGGCATTCATCCTAGAAACACCAGAAGGAGATTAGATCCATGGCTACATCAACAACATGCACCTCAAGAGGTTCTACCCTTGAGGTCTCTATGGTGAAAACCTATCTACATGTCCAGAAAATACCAAAAAAAAATTAGAAAATACAAAAGTTACCTTGGTGAAAACCTAGCAATCAGGCGCCTTGGCAACAACAAAAAAATAAAAAAAAGAAAAAAAGTAAAGAGAAAAAAAATCGCTCTCTTAGTGAAAACCTGGCAATCGAGCACTATTGAGTAGGTACCTTGGTGAAAACCTGACAAACAGGCGCCAAGTGTTCAAATTCAGCTTCACCATCAATGAACTCCAAAAGCTTGAGCAGATTTCAAAAGCAAGACTGACTATCCAAAGCTATATCCACAAGAACAAACCCCTCTGAGCACCAAGCACTTACCCATGGTTAATATTGGTTCACCAGATTAGGGGGTGATTCTAAAAGTCCTGAAAAAATCTAAAAAATTGGAAAACTCATCAAAAAATCCTAAAAAGATCAAAAATCAAGAGAAAATCAATCTTCATAAAAAACATTCAAAAAATTTGTAAATCCCAAGCAATAAAACCAACTCGGTTATCAACAAGCAAATGGAAACCTAGCCAATCAATCAATTGTCACAATCATGACCTTTGCAAACCAGCATTGGGCCCATCTGACATAGCTCGATCATCTGCCAACATGATCACAACATCCAATCCATCAATTGTCACAATCATGAGCTTTGCGAACACACATTGGGCCCATTTGACACAGCTTGATCAGTTTCCAAAATGATCAAATCAATCTATCAATTGTCACAATCATGAGCTTTGTAAACTAGCATTGGGCTCATCTAACACAACTTGATCAGCTGCCAACATGATCAAAACAATCAAATCAATCAACTATCACAATCATGAGCTTTGCGAACACGCATCTGGCCCATCTGACACAGCTCGATCCGCTACCAACGCGATCAAAACAAACAATTTAATCAAGCCTATCTAAAGAGTCGAGCCAATCAAGAGAATCCAACTGCATCAAGTATCCATCCAAAAAATGTTGACTAGGTCAGTCAAGTCGGTCAGATGTCAGTTTATATTTCGAAGTTATGTTCTTACGCTACTTCAGGATCCACCATGTGAGGAGAGTAGCTATGATAGATTGTGACTTATTTTATTTGATTGTTGTCTGTTGAATGTTCACTTCAATTTCAGGGCCATGATGATTTAGGATAAATGCGGTAGGCGCTATCACTTATCTGGCAGCTGCGCAGTTCCATGATCTGAGATTAACCTAGGGAAAGAATTGGACATTCCTTCTCTTTTATTTTTCTAGTTTGGTTTTATAGAATCAAGAGTTCGCAACAATATTCAAATGGACTTTGAGTTCCTTTGGAGTTCTATCTTGGTTTCTATGGTCTTTCCCTTTATGTTGCAAACAAGAGCTCATGATGCTATCTAGATGGACTCTAGGGGTGTAGGAGTTCTATCTTGTTTGCTTGGCTTTCCCTTTCAGAAATCAAGAGCTCAGTGTGTTATCCAGATGGACTCTGGATGCATATGATTTCTATCTTGGTTTCTTTATTTTACATTAATTCAAAGGACAAGCGTTATCCAGATGGTTAATATCTAGGTGCTTTTGGCTCTCTTTCTTTTCAAACATGGAACAAAGTTGAACCCAGATGGTCAATATTTGGGTGCACTATGGGTATCTTTCTATTCAATCTCTCTACTCCTTCTGCTATCAAGAGGTCATGGGGGTATCCAGGTGGTATGTGATCTGGATCATTCGACGCTCTTTTGGAATATCAGAAAATACAAAAAAAAGATGCAATGACGATAATTATTAGAAACAGGGGCAGTGACTTGGGACATTCATCCTTTCTATCAGATCATATCTATCCAAAAATGCAAAAAGAACATCTTTTCTATCATTACATTCTATTAGATCAATCTTAGAGTGCATCTATCCAAACTAACATCTTTCTAACTAGCAAATGCATTACTCAGATATTTTGTGCATAATAGGTTGCATTCATTCCATTAAAGTACATCAGAAAAGGATAAAAAATGTGATAGTTGCATACATGATAAATATAAAATCACATGCAACCAATAAAGCATCTCATATAAATATGCATTTCATTTACACCATCCTATATGACATGTCAGTATCATAGGAAAAGTGCATCATCCATACATGATTCTGCATAGTCAAATCATATTGCATATACATCTCATCATCTAAAAACACCAAAATCATGTAGAATCATACATATAGCAAGAAAACCATTGCACATCATATCAAAAACACTAGCTGCATCTCATATAAATCAAAATACCTGAGTACAATGAAGGGTCGTGAGTCTGATCAAAGAAGGTAATCAACATGTATATCAATAAATAACAGTGTGTCGGGATACAAAAATGGTACTCCTCAGAGTATATACAATAGAATCACTACAAAAATGGTACTTGGTACATATATCAACAGGAGCTACCCCCACCCTCGCTAGGAGGTGGACGAGGGTGTGGCATTTTAGAATCTGTCCTATGAGAGGACCCATCAGCTCTAACACCATTGCTCTGAGAATGCTGGGCCCTATTGGATCTCTGTGATGCTGTGTAACTAGGCACCCTCTATGCTGTAGGAACTGCGCCCTCATAATGGCATCTCCAATAATCAATCTCTCTCTGAGCTTCTCGCCCAGATCTGTAATACCTGTCCAAAATATCTTTGTGTGAAACATCCTGTACACTATTAATGAAAGAACGAACCTCAGAGCGAGCCTGTCGCTCTTGAGACTTGGCCGCTGTAACCTAGGCCTCTAAAATAGTAGCACGTGCATCAGATAAGGCAAGTCAGGCCTGAAGGTCCTAAACCTACTGAGTGAGGCACTCCACCTCTGACGGATCATCATCCATACCACCCATAGCAAGGTCCATGTCTCCCTCCTCTGTCCTGTCCCCCAATCCCTCATCTCCTCTCTGCCTAAGAACCAAAAAATCATCAGCACTCTCTGAGCTATCCCCTGTGCTACTACTAGTGCTGCCACTATCCCCAGAGGAACCTGTCTCCGCACTCTACTCATCTAGAGCCTCCACATCTATATTAGCAATCTTAATATCAACATCCTCCATAATCACTCTATCCTCCTCTCTAGAAGCCAAAACAACTGATGTCCGCCTGCGAACTCTCCACACCAACTGAGGTGCCTCCTCCTTTATGGCCTCCTCATCCTCCAGAATAGTTCCCAACCCAACTCTAGGAGCACTAGTCTGTCCCCCATTCCTGCCACCACTAGCCCTAACCCCACCACTAGCACCCCCGAGACCAGGATCATCA
>MU226072.1:535215-574772 GCA_018584345.1 Thuja plicata | reverse complement strand
AATCCTTATAAAGGATGTCGAAACCCTAAAAGGGCAACTGCTAGGAAATAGAAACTTTCCTAAGACTAAAGAAACTGCCTAAGTGGAACTTAAGCACTAAAGAGCAATTGCTAAATTACTCTAACAACATGCAATGACCCTAATTCAAGCAATGAAGAACAACAGATTACAGAGGAAGAAGTCACACCTAAGGTTCCTAAGTTTACAACCAGATACCACTCTAAAAATGATATCATTGGAGATCAGAGCAGCAGTGTTTTGACCAGATCAAAAACAAAGAATTTAACAGTGGATGAAGAGGTATGTTTACTTTCATAGATTGAACCTCTAAGTGTTGAAAATGCTTGTAATGATTCTGATTGGAAAAATGCAATGAAAGAAGAACTACATAAGATAATCAAGAATGACACATTGGAATTGGTTCCTAGACTAAGTGATAAAAATGTGATTGGAACAAAATGGATTTTCAAAAACAAAATGAATGAAGAAGGTACAGTAATAAGAAACAAAGCAAGATTAGTATGTAAAGGATATGCGCAGAGAGAAGGAATAGACTACACTGATACATTTACACTTGTGAGTAGACTGGAAGCCATAAAATTGTTTTTGGCATATGAAACAGTAAAAGCATTTAAAGTTTATCAAATGGATGTTAAATCAGCCTTTTTGAATGGTGACTTAAAAGAAGAAGTCTACATAAAACAGCCTGAAGGATTTAACCTTTCAGATAGACCAGATATGGTATGCAAACTGAAGAAAGCACTCTATGGACTAAAGCAGGCCCCAAGAGCTTGGTATGAGAGACTAGATGGTTATCTCACCAGATTGGATTCAAGAAAGGAGCAGCAGATTGCAACTTGTTCACAAGAGAAACAACTGATGGATTACTATTAGTTGCCATATTTGTTGATGACATTATCTTTGGAGGAATTGACAAGCTTAGTACAACATTTGCAAAAGAAATGCAGAATGAATTTGAAATGAGCATGATTGGTCCTATAAAATACTTTTTAGGACTGAATGTAAAACAAACAGATAAAGGAATATTCTTAAATCAGTCAAAAATGTGAAGGAAATATTGAAAACTTTCAAGATGGAGGATTGCAAGCTAGTTTGCACTCCTATGATCACAGGAAGTAAACTTTCAAAAGATGATGACTCCACAACAATTGATAAAACATTGTACAAATCTATGATTGGATAGCTTATTTATCTAACTCAATCAAGACCTAACATCTCTAATGGAGTTGGCATTGTTGGAAGATTTGCAGCTGAACCCAAGCATAATCACCTAATGGCAATCAAGAGCATATTCAGGTATCTTAAGGGAACTATAGACTATGGTTTATGGTATCCTAAATCTGAGAATATACAACTTCATGTGTATACTAATGCAGATTGGGTAGGTTGTATTGATGATAGAAAGAGCACTTCAGGAGGAGCACTATTTCATGGAGAAAGATTGGTATCTTGGACAAGCAAGAAGCAAAATTGTATTTATCAGTCAATGGCAGAAGCAGAATATGTTGTAGCAACACTGAATTGTACAACAATTTTTTGGATCAAGCAGATGGTTAAAGACTTTGGTATTCAGGTTGATTATCCTATTACTATTCATTGTGATAACACTAGTACTATTAACATGTCTAAGAACCCTGTGATGCACGCAAAGACAAAACACATAGAGATCAAGTATCATTTTCTGAGAGAAAAAGCTGCAGACAAGGAAGTGAAATTGGACTATGTAAGCACAAAAGATCAGTTGGAAGACATTTTCACAAAGCCTTTAGCAAAGGATACTTTTGAGTATCTAAGGGAGAAGTTGGGAGTCATTCCCTCTCCTAACTCTGATTAAAGAAAGTAGGAAGTACATCAGTCCTATGTGACTAATGAATGGTTGACTACTCTACTTCTGGAGTAGTACCTATGCATAATGTTTTATGGCACCCTTTGACATTGATGTTAATGGGAGAGTATGTACTAAAAACAAGGAACACATACAAGATGAATACAAGGAAAACAAGGAACACATACAAGGAGCTTATACTCTGGGGGAGTATACCATGTAACTGCAGTAGTGTAGATGAATCTTTGATGAGGATATTGAGAAGATTGTAAAAGAAAGAAGACACCATGAACATAAGTTTTTTTTTATGTTTCCATCAATGCCAAAGGGGGAGATTGTTGGAGATTTGATTCTGAATAGTTGATTGATTGTATGTTTGTCATTGATGACAACATATAATACACATCAGTACCTCTGTATGAACTTATCCATATGATGACATGAATACTTGCGTGGATAGATACATGTTGTTGACATGTTTATTATGCTATGTTCATACACATAGACTCAAATATGAAGTTTCAGTAAAGATATGTAATTATGTTGGTGACGGTTACAGTTCTGGAGGAATAATGGTTTAAGGCCGACGTAAATAGCATGCGTAATGCATTGCACCTATCTTCAGGATATGCATGTGTATATTCATGTTTATTTATGAGTTGTTGATATTAATCTAAAGGCGCTAAACATATTTCAAGAAGATCACAAAGTTATGATTAATTTGATGAGGCTGACTTAGTAAAGTGACACGTCTGTTCAACATTGACTTGCGTGGTTGTAATTATGCTTGCGCACTTAGTAGAGCCGACAAGGATGTTATGAAGAGTTTTCTAAATAGGTCCCATGATCTCATAATTGGAGTATGTATTTATACAAGGTCATTTGTGATAAGAAGAGTTGCGAAAGCCAAAGATTAGAAAAGCAGAGTAGAGTGTTAAAGAAGCAGAGCTATATTTATCATATGTTGATAATATAGATATTGAAGTTGAAGCTTTTAGAATATAGATAAGATTGTTACAGTGATTTACAAGAGGCTAAAGCATCGGTGCACAAAAAGGAACCGATCATACAAGCAGTGTCACATACAATAGTTCATCTTGTTGATACAGTGTGTATCAAATATCCAGAAGGTTGTAGCCTTCACCCCTAACAGGGTTATTATTAAAGACTCCTAACAGGGTCCGACCCTTAACCAAGTCACTATACTTACTGCATTGTAATGAACAACTCCTAACAGGGTTGCAAAATCTTTTAACAAGGATTACTATAAACAAGTATAGTTCTTTGTGGGTAATAATTCCCACTGGGGTTTTTACCATTTGGTTTCCCCGTAACCAAAATTGATGTTTTGTGCTATGTGTTATCTGAATGTGCATTTAATTTATATCAGTCTGGATTAATAAGTACAAAAGATATAAAGTTGTTGATAACTGATTCATCCCCCCTCTCAGTTATCCCTGAAGTATTCTAACACCTTCCCATATTGTTCAAGTTCTATTTGGCGAGGTGGAGTGATTTTCTCAGGTGTATCCTCCCCTTTATAGATCCAGGCTATAATAGCCCTATTTTCATCTTGTTCCTCTAGTGGTGTCATGGCCTGTACAAAGGTTCCATCATAAAGTGTTTGAGGAGGAGTAGTAGAGGGTTTGTTGTCTTCAGAAGGATTTCCATAAGAACATGGAGACAAAGGTAGAGACGTTATTGATAACACAAGTTCAATTTGATACCCCCCCATGCTAGTGTCCTTGAGTTTTAGAGTTTTTCCCATTTCCTTTAGCTTGGCATTGAAGAAATCAGTAGACTCTTTTTTGGTGGGAACAAAGCTATCGGCAGATTTGGTAAGCATGTTGCAATCATAGCTTGTATTGGTAGGTACGGTCACTTTGGATCCTTGGAACCATAATTTTATGCACTAGTGATAGGTTCAAGGAACTGCCTACATTTCATGGATCCACGTTCTTCCCAACAGTATGTTGTATTCTAGGGGAATGTCGAGCACCTGACAAATAACATCCCTTTCGATTGGTCCAACTTGAATTGGTAACACAACTAGCCCTTTGTATTTTTTCTCTTCTTCATCATATGCCTTAATGGTGATTTTTTTTATGGGCATCTATGCAGTCTTCACCATAGCCTAACTGAGAAAGAAAGCTAGTAGAGAAGATGTTAAGGCCAACGCCGTTATCTATAAGGACACAACGAATGTGCTTTGGGCCAATCATGAACTTGATATGTAGGGGGTTATTGTGCGGATGACTCAAGGAGTGATCATCTTCCTCAGAGAAAGACAAGTAATGAGATGAGGTCAAGTGACCTACCATGGATTGAAAATGGTCTAAATCTAAATCTTTCAAAACATTTTCCTTGGTGAGGGCTTTGTCAAGAATCTCCCTTTGGGAAGATGAGATTTTCAATAGCTCGAAGATAGTAATCTGAGCATTGGTTCTTTGCAATTGGTCTAGTATGCTATAATTAGTAGCATTAGGCGAGGGGGCCAGTTTTGAATTCTTTTTGGCATGCCAACAACAACTTTATCTACAAGTTGTTTTGGTGCAGATGTAGGAGGCTTAGGGCCTTTGAGAATGATCTTCGCATGAGACTGAGTAATGGCATTTGCACAAACCTAGTATTTGTTCTTTTTTAGAGGAATGAGATGCAGGCACTCGCAGGACCAAGGGAGTTTTGTGTTTGGGATCATCTTCTCTTCCCTTGATGGTAATAATGTCATAGTATTTGACATCGATAGGTTCAACCATATTAATGATATTATCATTAGTAGTTTACGTATAGTTGACCTTGGCATGAGCATTTTTATCTTTAGAGGACTCACCTTTCTCATGAGGAGGAAAGGGGTCTTTGAATGCCTGGTGATCCGAGTTATAGTTATGACTCCCCACACCAAATCCTTTCTGTTGATAAGGTCCTAGATTTTATGTCGCAGTTGAATGCGGCTAGCTATTTTGTGACCTTTGTTCTGGTGGTAATTGCAGTACACAGATTCATTCCACCAAGAAGGTCATGGTTGTGGATCATAAGGATGTGAATTATCTAGAGGAGTGAGTATTTGGTTTTTTAGGAGAGTCTTGTAAACCATGTCGAGGGGTTCTCCTTGAGGAGTGAACTCACGCTTGGGTCTAGGAGCCCAAGGTTTAGATCAAGAATAGTTCGAAGGTGGTTTAGTTTCTTCCATAGCCTGTTCAGTGGCTTTGGCCACCTGCATAGTGGTAGTAAGATTAAATGCATCCTTTGGAGGCTTAGGAGTTAGGTTTGTCTTTTCTAAAGGAGGAGAACCCTTGTTTGTTATCCTTGTGTAGGGTCAGATCTCCTTTCTTGACCATGAATGTTTCAATTCGCACAGCTTGTTTGATTATGTCATTGAAGGTCAAAGGACCTTGTAGCTGTACTTGGTTCCCAAACTCGGGAAGAAGATTGTCTAAAAATATGTCAAGATTTTTAGACTTAGGTATTTTATGAGAATATTTTGTATAAATTTGTCTCCACCTCTGGAGAAATGTCAATAAAGGTTCCCCATGTTGTTGTTTTAAGCTGTAAAGATCATGGATGTTAACCAAATTTTGGATGTTATGCGAGTAGTGTTGCAGAAATAGGTTGGCAATCTCATCAAAAGACTTGATTCCAGTTGGTAACCTAGAGAACCACTCCATGGAATACCCTCCCAAACTACGTGGGAAGAGACGCATGAGGTAATTTTGGTTGTGTATAAACTCCATAGATAGAGCACCAAACTCTTTTAGATGATCTTGAGGATCAGAGGTACCCAAGTATTTTTCATACTTGGGATGTTCAACTCCTTTAGGAAAAGCAGGCATGCAAAGACTTTTTTCAAATGGAAATGGACAAATGCTATCCAGCGTGAACTGTGTGCCTGATTTGTCCTTATCCTTCATGAGTTGAAGGAGTTGTTCTTGCATGCTTTGAACTTGTTTCTATAATTGGGAGTTTTTAGTTTCTTCCTCCTTTGTGATAAGAGTCTCTATGTTGTAGTTTGAGGGTAGCTTGGCCCCTTGATTAGCTAGCTTGAGGAGACATTTCTCCTTCTCTTTCTTTAGGAGGATCTCCATCATTTTACAAAATTTTTTATTTTTGCGAGCATTCACTATATCTTCCTAAGTTATTACCTCCTCCTCATGACTAGGGGGTTCTTGATAATGATATTTACCCTTGGTGGTTTTAGATTGATCATTATCTTTTCCATGTTCACCCTTTTGATTTTGGGCTGCCATCTTGTTGGTATGCAAGTGTGCAGTGTGGAAAGAATCACTATGAGGAGGTTGAGTATGCTGAGGTGTTTTACCTATGGGAACCCTTGTTGTGTCAGTAGAGTCAGATTCAGGTAACAACTTTTTAGAGTTTTGATGCTCTTGAAACAAAGGGTTTCAGACCCGACTGAAGTTCACTGGGAATGATCATCTAATGTAAGGTCGGGTGATAGGAGAGAGAGACTGAGATGATCTCTCACTAGACGTAACTGGTAAAGAGGAATGTGAGGATCCTCCACTGTACTCGGATTGTGTGAAAAGTTTGGAATGACCTCTTCCTTAGTTTTGAGGTCTACCTCTACCTCATCGAGTGATACGTAAGGGGAATGCATTGCTACTTCGAGTCGTAAAAATCATAGACAAAGATTATGTAAGGAGAGTGAACTAGGACTATGCTTGGAACTATGTATCAATATAGGTGCATAAGAGTGACAATAAGTGAAGTATACCTGACATGATTCATCATAGATAAGGCTAGAATAGTTGAGAGATGACTTTCACATCGCAAGGTATGACAACACAATAGAACGAGTAGGTAGATAAGAGACAACACAAGTTCAAGTGAGAATCTCATAGTTCTCAACTTGAGACATCTAGTTACTGACTGTGTACAGATAGGAAGACATGCAAAAATACCCCAAACAAAGACCAGAATAAGTAGAGTGATGAAGGAAAGACAACAGATAGCTCACTGATAAGGCAAAATTCTGACAGTTATGTGTGAAGAAGTACTTTCTCGTGCGAATATTTGGATAGGCTTGCGCGAGACTTTGTAGCCTGGCGCAAAGAAATGCATAAATGGTATGAAAGATTGGTAAATCAAATGACAAAAAACTATCAAAACATCGTGCAAATATTTATAGAGACTTACGTGAAGATATGCATTGAGTGGCGTGAAGATTGCAAAAGTTCACGTGAAGTTTTGCAAAAAACTAGGCGAACTTTGGCAGAAACTGACAATTTGGACTGATTTTCAAGACAAAAATTGATTGCGAGACACAGATTGGACTATTCTCTGACAGAATACTTAGTTTTCAGACTGGTTTGGATAGTTTCAGATTGACAAGTCTTCATTTGGACGTTTATAAACCAGTTGCTGACAATCATAGAGTTTGGACTTTCAAACAGTTGTGATACAGGCAGTAGTCGAAAACAATTCAGCTAAGGACAAGGCAACTCAGAAGAATAAGGGAGTCTTGAAAAGTTTGGACATTTTGGACATTTGGAGATTCAAAAAATACCCTCATTTATCCCTAAAATAAAATGGTGGAGAAGACAAAATATTTGCCTCACAACTTATGTGCATGCGTGCACCTCACACAGCCATGTCACCCCTGAGAGCATGCCCGTATTTTTGGTGTTTCCAAGGACTCAATAATATATGTTCAAAGGACACCCTTGAAGTAGGGGGAAGTGTCATATACCACCTTCAAATGTCTAGGTGCATGCCTATGGTTTGAATCTATGAGACATCATTTTCCCCCTCCCTGCGCACATATTATGCCCCCTTTCGGAGGTGAACTGGGTAAGAAACTAGATACAAAAGTTTTTAATAGGCTTCCAGTCATATAAACCACTAGTGGCCTTGCAACAAGGTTGAGAAATATAGCCACACCGACACCCACAAGTGTACATCCCTGCGAAGCAGGGCTGGGAGCGGCGCCGCACAGTACAACAGACAGGGCTTCCTTAAGATGTTCAACATCAGGGATCAAGAGGAGGAAATTAAAATGGATTTAGAGTTTTTCAATATACAAACAAATTTTATTATAGTGGGGTGGAATCACCAGAAAAAGGTGTGTAACCACTTGGTCATTCCCGAAGGTTCAACTTCCGGAAGGCCCGCTAAAGGTGACTCAGACTTGGTTTGGATTCAAGGGTCTAAGTTTCTCATTTTCCCAAAAGGGAAAAGAGAATACTTCTCTACCTCTACACCTCACCCAAACACACTAGACATGTTCATCACTGAGCTAAATCCTCTTTCAACAAACCCAAGAGCTTCTAGGTTTGTGATTCTCTCAAAGAGAGAAGAGCCAATCGATTTGTTACCTTTCCTCGCTCCCCCAGGTATCAACCCCTTAGCAGCGTCTAGGTCTCGGATTCATTCATGGGCATCAATTACATGTAATGAAGAGCCTAATACCCTATTCTTCTATCAAGACCCTTAAGATATTTTAACAAGGCCCTAATTAGACTATGTAAATAAAGCATTGAAGACAGAGACAACATTTATGTGGGTTTGAAATTCTTTGACAAACGTTCTTCGACAGGCGTCCTGCAATCAAGTGGTCAATAAGTTTGTATAGATGTGTTTTAAGGAGTCTTCGACATCTTGTCCTGCAGACCACTGGTTAAGTTGTATTAAAAATAAGACTAGAAAACCACAACAAACAGAAAATACCAGTAATAAGGAAATATAGATATAAAAAACTACAAATTAATAGCCTCTGATGGAAAAGTTCATGCAAAGAACTAGAATAGGTTGCATGAAGAAACGCCAAGAACTGAGCAAAGAATTGCATGGACAAGCAAAAATTTTCACAAATGCATGTGAAACTTCACACTTGAATTCGCTGCAGAGATGTACAGACGAAAAATAGAATTGACAACAAAAGTGAAATATGAGGCTAGAAATTGAATATCCTTCCCCATGATGGGTGCCAGAAATGTATATCCTAAATGTGGGCCTCTTTATCTAGCCATATACTTCAACATAGTCCTTATTCATCAGTCACATACATGAATGAATATGAAGTTACCCATCCTGCATGCCTGGATGAGCCGACCTGTTGCCTCCTATCTAGATGGGGTTTTGAGCAGCTCTCAGAATTCAAGAGTCCAACAACCGAGACCAATATGAGAATGGAGGATTTATTCTAGAATGCAAATGCAATATTTAATCTAGAAATGAGTATGCAAGATTAGTTTAGAAATGGAAGATGAGATTAAGCTAGAATACCAAGAAGAAACTAAGTTATGCATGATTAATCTATTGAATGATATTAATCTATTACAATAATAATGAGAATAATGAAAGCTTGAATCCACACAAATTTGAGTTAACAATCCAGCAGTGATTCAATACTCCAAAAATATGCATTCCCCTCTCTTTTGAGACAAGAGGGTTCTTTATAGAATCCCAGAATCAATCGACGGTCAAGATTGAACAGGATGAATAGTGGAGATTGAATGAAAGTCCAGTTCAGAATGGTAAGTTTCCTTGAGAGAGACAATCAACTATTGGCTTTTGGAGTGAATGAAATAGTTAACTGGTTTGTTGCACTTTCGAATTACAGTTAACTTAGAGTTTCCATTTATGAACTGAAGTGGGGATTTTGGAGGGATTATTTGATTAAATAAATGAAATAAGACCTCATAAATGCACTTTCTCAATAATTTGAATAATTAAATTTAATTATTGAAATGAGGATATTTATTTAATAATCAAATTTTATTTAATTCATTTTTATGTATTTTGACTAAAAGGGTGAATTTAATTTAATTAAAGTGCTAGGACTTTGTAATTAAATTAATTTGATCATAGGGTTTATTTAGCCAATTGTAATTGATATTAAGAAATTAAATATAGTATGTGATTAATGCAGATTTAGATTTTTCTGCATTTGACACTTAGGTCAAGTAGAGTCAGTCAAAAATCGGGATTACCTAGAACCATAGGACTTTGATGGTTCATAAAGTTGATAAATGCAACAAAATTGGTTAGGGTTGCATGATGCCAACTTTGAGGTATTACAATTAGAACTTAAATAATTTTTCCTAGAATTCCTTGATGAGGTATGTATTAATACCTTGATTTAGAGCCTACAACCAAGTTAGCTGCCAATAGATAAAAAAACATATATTTCAACAATGTTCCAAATAAAATTTTAATAATTATTATAATAACTAATTTTTACATGATATTCCCTTATGGTTATTTCCAAGGATCCATTATCATTATGAAGTACCTAGGAGATCATACAAGGCACATTGAACGTATCCATTAGGCCCAAGAGTTGGAAATGTCACTTTCCATTTGGCCTCCTAGTCCCACTCAGGGTTACCACTACTTGAATGGACCTTTATGCTACTTGCACTCCTCATATGTCCTACCTCCCCTCCATAATTGGATAATATATTGACTATAAGATTAAAGGAATCTTCATCCACATTTTAATGTGCATTCCAATTTCCTTATTAATTGTGTTAGAAGAAATAAAATATTTGTATACATTCATACTTCTTATAAAATTAAAAAATTTAATAATTTTGTTAAATCATATGAAAATACATTATATTTATACCACAATATTTGTCTAGTGTGGAATTTGTTGTATGATATATATTAATTTCTCAAATTGTAATTCATATTAGATTGGATGTTGTTGATTTTATTTGATGACATCTTCCTACATGTCCTCTTCACCCTTGTAGTTCCCTTCACATGGATCTTAACCATTATGAAGGAAGGCATCCCTTGGAAACATTTGTCTGTCCATAAATGAACACAACCTGTCATAGCCTTTCATAATGACTACCTTCTTTTAATATTATCATTATTTATTCCAATCTAATCATTTGTTCCTTTCTTATATAGCTATTATTATGCTAAGCCATTATTAATGATTGTTTCTACAGTCATTGATAATGGTCACTATTATAGATATTAATGAGGATCATTGTAATAGTCATTGATAAAGGTCACTAGTATAGATATAAATAAGGATTGTTGCCTTATATTAAATTTTTTCTTATTTATGTAATTTCACCTTGCCCTGCATTTTTGGGTGATTATCCTATATTTACATAAGATCTGAATGTAAATGAATTTAAATCAAATTATAATAGGTTGGCGCTCATGAGTTTATATTAAATTAATGTAGGTTGAACCTCATAAATTTATATTAAATTAATATAGGTTGTCCCTCTTTAGGTATGAAGCCCTTAACCCAGGCGGGGCATGACATTGTGATAGAAGTTATCTATTAGGATTACATTAGAATACATGCACTAAGTTTTGAAAACTTAGTATTTCTCTAGGAAAGGAAAACAAGATTGTACCTTTAACATATAACTTATTCCTTGAAGGCTATATGAAACATGCCAAATGGTTTAACTCTGATGCAAATTATTGTAAACAAGTAGTGTTTCTTTATTAACTGAAGGTGGTGAAGATATAAATATATCATGAGACTGGTTTAGATAATGAACCAAGGTTGGATTATGGGGTTGTTAATTTATTTCAACATTGAATATTGTAAATACCATTCAAGTTATTATTTGTGCATTGATGGTTAGTCATGTTGATGCACCCAGGACCCTATGCTACAAGCCAAACAATAAAACTTCACCAAAAATAATGAGAAGCAACCAAAAGCAATTGAACAACCCAATGCAAGGCCACAAAACACATAGAATAAAAAAACCCCTAACCCTCTAAATAGTTACCTAGGACATAATAAAAAACATATGATCCATACCAAAAATATCCATAATAAACCCCCTATAAAGCACAACTATCACTAAGAGTAATAGGTGGGCCTACTCTTGATTACACTTAGTTTTTATTTAATTTATGTACCAAGTTCTTATTACCTTGAGTGTAAACTTCCCCAAGCAACCAACCAATCTTAACTTTAATTTATAATGGCTCAATATGAACCACGAATAGAATTTGAAAATATGGGTGTGAGGGGTCAATGAGCCTATGTGGTGGGTTATAATGACACTTTACATCGGTCAAATAATTTTAGTTGATGACACCATGGTTGTCTCATGTTTGAGCTAACAAAATAAGGATTTCCATAGATATTATATAATATATTATCTAGTGAATATAGAAAGGTGTTAGACTAATCATGTATGATTCTTACTTTTAAGAAAATTATTTAAAGAGTGGCTAACTAGCCCATAATAAGTAATATCATTAGATTAGATTAATAGATAAATTTTGAATACAAGACAAAATTAAATTTTGACAAATTTAGAAACATAATACAATGATGACAACAATTTTTTAGATAGTCTAGCTATCTCTCTATCATAGATGTTAGTATGAAACATAGACAACAATGTGGAACATTGTCATTCTATTCGGATAGGAAATATGACAGTAGAAGAAAATATTAAAATAAAACCTACACGTTTATTAAGATAGAAAGGAACCAAAGTTTAATGAAATGCAAAATATTAGTAATAAGGGGTTCCTGTCTTCCTTACTCCTCTTTGTGCTGCCCTCAGGCTCGTGCATGGAAATCTTGATGCTCGTGGAGCCTATTCTACAGTGGGTTTTGTGTTGGTTTTTTTGGGGATGTCGATGCAGGTTTCTTTCTTGGTCTTCCTTTTTGGTGGCAAAGTTTCTCTCTCTTGGGGTGCAGAGGGTTCTTTGTGGCTAGTGGGGGATTTCTAGGGGCTTTTTTCCCCTTCTCTATTTTTCATAGAGGTGTTGGTGTTAGGGTTTTGATGCCCATGACTTCTTCCTTTGGGGGGTCATGCTTTATTTTTCAATTTTGGGCCTATTCTTCTGGAGGGTTCCCTTACTTCTCTGGTGTGAATTTCTTCTCTTTTTGGTGGTCTTTCTGCTTCTTCTAGTGGTCAATTAGATGCTAGTAATTTTCAATGACCCAATTTTTCTTGTCTCTATTTTTGGTTCTAGTTTTTTTTTTCTTTTTGGGTTGGGTCCGATCCTAGTGGATCCTGGTGTTTCTCTTATTTTCTTCTTGTGTGGGTTCCTTGTTTTGTTTAATGGTTTCTCACCCTTATGGATCCTATTGATGTGGTGTTATCCCCTATTGAGGTGGGGGTTGTTCTTCTAGATTTGTTGTGGGTTGGTTTTATTATTCTCTTCTCTTCCTCTTCTACTATTCCTATTGAGGCGGTGGCCTTGCCTATGGAGGTGGAAATATGCTGGGTGGAGGAGGTTGGTATTGGATCAATATGGTCTACTCATGTTGTTGGTTGATTGGATGAGGTGTGGATAAGTGGTTGGCTCTTCTCTGTGATTTTCTCCTCCTTTATTGATCCTATTGAGGTGGGATCCTCTTCTATTGAGGTGAAGAGGAGTTTCACTGGCAAGGAGTTTATTGTCTCTGGGAGGGTTTGTGCTGATTTTTTCCAGTTGGTTATGGGTACCGGTTTAAAACCTAATCTTAAGGTTTGGGGAGCCTTTCAAAACCCATAGAACTATGTTCTATGTTGGTTTTCCTGAGAGGTTCTTCTTATGCCAGATTATTCTTTCAAGATCATCCTTTGTTGTTTGTCGTGAAGGTTTTGGGGTCCTTGAAAAACCCAATAAAGGTTATGGGAGCCTTGTAAAAACCCATGTTGTCTCATGTTATGGGTGCATGATAAAACCCATGTTTTTTTAATTATTCAAGTTAAGTGATCCTTGAAAACATTATATTTTAAGATATAAGGCCCAGGTCTATCATTTTTCAGCTGGTGCTTTGTATGCTGATATTTTTGAAGGTTGTTGTTTTTGTGTCGATGGTTAGCTACTATTCTGAATTGTAATATGTTATGTAGCTATAGGTTTATGTTGGATTCTATATCTCTCTCAAAATCTATTGTAAATGGGTTTTGGGTCCCTTCAAAACCTATTTTTCCCCTAATAAAAAACTAGATATTGGAAAAAAGAACTAAATACCAAATGGAAAGAAAGAGGAAGAGACACCCAAGAACCAAATTTTGGTGAGATCTTCCAGAGGGTCAGATTCTTCTAAATCATGCACACAAAATACCAAAGAGAAGGTCAATGTGGTTTTTTAGGGGCTTGCCTTTGGCAAACCTTCGTTTTGGTGTTTATACCTCTATGGACAACTAAGATGGATACACAAATAAAAATGACATGAAATACATGCAAGAGATATATACACTTCAATGGAAAAATTACTAATATAACAAGTCTAGATTGTCTACAATGCCTGGAATGGCTGACAGGGAATTTCAATAGTGAGATGCAAGGAAGTGTAATGCTCCAACAAATAGTCGAGTTGCAAATTTTTGCATAAATGTTTTGTATATAGGGTAGCAAGTTATGTCAGTTTGACCTTTGATAAAACTTTATGATTAAGCACATTTGACCTAGAGTAATATTGAGACAAATGACCTTCCAAGAAGTGTCAATGCTTCATGCTTGCAAATGAAGTTGGCTTGATCTTGGGGAAACTCCAAGATTAAGCACACTTGAGCTGAAGTTTCACCCTTATAAACATAATCTAAATGCAAAAAATGCTAAGTAAATCATTTATTATATAAATCACTCCCATATAGGGGAAGCGTACAAGTAGTTGTTATGGTTGACTTTGCGCACCAATAGACCCAAAACTATACATCGGATTTTGACAAAAAAAAAAATATGTTGCCTTTGTATGTGACTTAATTGTTTAAGAAATAGTTTTTGGGTTCTGGGTAGTAACAATGCTCCTTGTAGAATTTATTTAGTGCCAAAGGGTAAAAAGTGTTTATTTCAAAGTGTTGCTCGATACCTAGCCCCTTTTGCGGCATTACCCGTTTGCTTAGACAACCAAAAAGTTTGCACAATTGATCCAATACTTTTACACAAATGCCCCAATAATTGCGCAACTTTTGCACAAATGCCCCAATAATAGTACACTATTAGTACAAATAAACTTGCATAATTGATCTAATTGCTAACATTTCTTCCCTTAAAATGGACAACTATTAGTTCATAGATAATTTTATAATAAATTTTTAATTTGTGAAATTTAATACACAGCTATTAGAACACACTCACCTACTAATTCTCTTCTCCTAATATAAATAATTTCATTGAATTTTATGTAAACACGATTAAAATCCTAGATTTCATAATATTCATGATTGACTCTTTTTCCTTTGCAACCAAAATCTATGGTTTTAGAAAAGTCGATTTCTTCTAAGGTTCTAGGGAAAATGGAAGTGTTATTTCCAACTTATAACATTAAAAACATGTCACCCAGCGTCATATTATCGGCCCGGTTGAGCCGGAGATGGTGATGCACTCATGAACTCATACTTCTCTCATATTTTGGTGATGTCAAACCAGTAATTTGTACGTAGCAAGGCTGCCGGCCTTTAATACAATCCAAAAATTCCAAGCCTCCACCAAATCAAAATAGACAAATTTCCAAATTTTCCAAATTTTCCATTTTAAAGTCTCTTGAAGTGCGGACCAAAAAAATGATTTTGAAATATATGTAGTCAATCTTAAAGCTAATTAGTGAGTCAGATCTGATCGCCTTACCATTCAATTTGCCGTGAGAGTTTAGTCGACGTCAAATTAAATCCATTATCAACGTATACCAACCTTGACTTTGTTTTCCTGTCTTTATGAGCTCACTTCAAATGACCTCAGACGCCTTGCAATTAAAATACAGTGGAATGCAATTAAAATACATGCATTCAATGAATGTGATGTGGATAAATGCATCCCTTCATAGATGTTTTCTTTTAACTTTTTCGTTTCTAGATTAATAACTAAAAGGGAAAGGACACTTCTTTGCTAAATTACTTTAGGGTAATTATTAAATAGATGGTCTTGTTCTGATTTGATTTAATCATGGATTCGATTGTGTAAAGTGTAGGTTGTTAGAATTCTTTTATCTTGATATCAACTATATAAATGTGTAGAAGAGCGAGCAATATTTTTAAATATTTTAAGAAATCAATTAGATTGTAAAGGTTGGATTTTCATTCATATCTCAAACAGATCAGTTTCATTTTTCCAATCTTGAAAGGTTTGAACACAACAAGCAAGCACACAATGTACATATAAGATGATATGTTGAAATGATTTTCTAAGAAATGGTGCTAGAATTATCTAATAAATGTTAATAAGTAGAACTCATATCTTAGCATCCTTCTAATGAATGTTAATAGTAGAATTTCATTGTTGTCCATATTTATAGGTGCAAAAAGCCAAATATATATATATATCCTAGAGCATTAGTGCATAATCATTATAATTGGTTGATAAAAAATCATATCTCAGAAAAAAAGTATCAAAATGTTTTATAGGTATGTAAACCCTCTATTTAATTCAAGACTAACAAACTATCAACTAGAAATCAAGTGATATCGGTTATTAAAGCATACCCTAAGTACACTTTTTAATATTCATGTATCAACTTGCTTTATACACAGTCAACTTAGCAACATTTGTATCCATCTTACATTCACGGCCATTATCACCTAACTTATCACACTCACTTTTATTATTAATTCAATCTTAAGGTAGTTTGATAATGACACAAAAAGTATTCAACTTCAATCCTTGTATAACAAGTATAATGACGATTTATAATACACCATTCCTCTTATATATATATAAGTTACTAAATAGATAAATCAGATATACTAAAGACCTAATTTGATTATTATATTTCACCCCCTAAATCTGTGTCTACAACCATACATTTTACAAATATATTATTTTACATGTTAATTTATGTGATAATTATTATACAAAATAATAATTGTTTAGAAAAGACAAGATCTGATAGTTTATAATTGCACACCTTCAAAAGGAAATGCTATAGCAACAATCATCTAATTGGGAAAATATAAATGATATTCTTTCAAAACTTTTTGAAAAGGACGGGTGAATCTATCTTTTAATACATGATAATTATCAATTGTATACATACATACCCAATCTCATGAAAGAAATGGGCGATCCCGCAAGACAGGGCATATACATTTCATCCTGGAAGGTCCCTTTGTTGTCTACAATAAAGCATGAAAATGATGCACCTACATAAAATATTCCCGCTGTTGGGAATCGACCTTCAAATTTGCATAGAGTCGATCACTAACAGTGAATGGGTAGAGATTGAACCTGAAAGAAATCAAGTTTGAGCGCTCTGGGAATGCCATCCATTGGCTCTCTCAAATCCATTTTTACCCAAATGATAATCTTGAATTGTTTGCACTATCTCTTGTCTGGTGTTCATGACAAAGGGTCCATGCTGTACCACTGGTTCATTTAATGGCTGCCCTCCAATTAATACAAATCTGCAGGGCTTGTTATCAACGTTGTTATTCCACACACTCACCCCATCTCCGCTACTCAATAGAAGTGTATGATGAGCACCCACTGCTGGTGAATTGGGAGCACCAAATCTGGCCTCACCTTCCAACACATACACAAATGCATTCCAACTCTCTGGAATTGCCTGGTGAAGGACAGCATCTGCCTCCATTGTGAAATCCAAATACATTGTGGGAGTCCTCGTATAGACAGCAGATTTGATACCTAAAGCTTCTCCTGCTATAACAGTCGCCTTCACTCCATCTTTCTCAACTTTGGGTATGTCTTTCCCTTGGAGTTCTTGATATTTAGGCTCAATCCTGACCACCATAAAAACAATACAATTATAAATATGAAAGTATTCTTTTTTAAGGATATTGTTACTTGATATTCTATGAATTTTGAGTTGAGAAGGCACTCACATCTTGTCTTTGGAAGAAAGATTTACCCACAACTGCAAACCATGTTGTACTCCTTCTCCAGCCGGCATTTCAGTGTGGACAATACCCCGGCCTGCAGTCATCCACTATACAGTACATTGCCATAAAAGCCCTCAGTTCATGACTATCACAGAGATTCAAGTACTATAACTATTATGGGCAGTTAAGAGATTTCAAAACCTGCAGATCGCCAGCCTTGATTGTGCCCTTATGTCCTACAAAATCCTCATGGCTGAAGGCTCCCTGCATTAAAAAACAAATAAAGAACATATTCTTTTAGAAAACTTCTAGATACCCACAACAGATCTGAGCAGCTGGTTTGGACTGTTAACAATGTCAAATTTTCATAGTCCATGATATTGAACACAATTTAGTTTATGGATTTGAAATCAATTATCAAAATGAAAGAGAGCTAATCATCAATTAATCTCAAATCCCCCATCATCTCTTTCACCTTAACTTTATTTTACAGTGAGTTAGTGCATACCATAGTACATACTCTGAAAAGGGGAAAAGGAAGGGAGAAAAGATGGTACCTCAAGCATGTATGTCACAGTCTCGAAACCTGCCCAAAACATATTATCAAATCATCAGTGTGAACAGAGCAAAGAAAACAGACCCAAAAAGGTGTCGAGATCCAAACATTGAAATAAGTATACCTCTGTGAGGATGGTCTGGAAAGCCAGCAGGAGCACTTACTGCAATACCCACCCACCCACTTTATTTGTTAGATGAAATACAATCACACTTGTAAGAAATGGTTTAGGGGGAGAGACCAACCAACCTGAGAATTCATCGAGTAACAGAAATGGATCCAAAAACTTCAACTCTGGTCTGTTCATAACAAAGAATACAATAAGATATACAAAAGAATAAATGAATGAATGGTTTTAATAAGATCAAGCAATCTAAAAGACTGAAAATTACAATCCTCAAAGAATATAGAAATATAAGCATATTGGGTACCTGCCAATGCTGCGCCTGACGGTGGCACCATCTCCTTCATATTGTTGTCTGGCCAATATCTTCTTTGCCACAAGGCGTGGTTTTACAAAAGGAGTCATCTTACAATATTCCAAACTTTTCTATAAAAACAAAGAGAAATGTTGCAGTTGAATAATGAAAAGGATCACAACTTGAATAATGAGGCAAGGGGAGGTCCGCCCAATTTATAAGGCTCACAATTTGCCCCGACGTATGAGAATGCAATTGCATGGCGGTGTCATCGTAGCTGCTGACATGCAAGCGATGTCATGGTGACGTCATGATATGTTATGACGTCAAATGTACGTAATTCTCTGGTGGAGATTCTCTGGTGGAGATGAGTCAAGAAAACGTGTGGTGTCATTGTATAAAAGATGAGAGAGAAGATTCGTAGCAGCAGATCCTTTCACGTTAGAATTGTCTCTGATTCACGTATTCCCTACTGTCTTTTGACTTGACTTCCATGGGTGATTGAATTAGCGTTTGCCATACTTATTAAAACTAGGAATAGCACTTTAGTGTGCAATGGGAATGCCGTAGAGTTATGGAAAGGTTATTTAAGTATGACTTCAATGGTAGTCATTTTGTCTCAACCATTTCCCACCATAAAGGTATGGATCATCATAAAATTATTTGTCCATTTGGCCATCTCTCCCTCTCATCCTCTCTATATCTCCTTAAGATTCTCTCTCTCTCTCTCTCTCTCTCTCTCTCTCTCACATTCCCCTGCTCTATCTCTTTCTTGTTATCTTTTCATTCATCTCTATCCCTTGATATCTCGTCCTCTCTATAAGAAATTAAATAATCAAATAATTAATTAAATAATTAAGATTATTAATTAAGACAATCTATAAGGAATATTAATTAGAAATTTAATAATCAAATAATTAATTAAAATTATTCAATTATGGAATTTGAGAGAAATGGCAAATTTGAGCTAGAAGAATGACACAAATTAATTAAATAATTAAGATTATTTAATTAATTAAGATGAAAATTAGTGTTCATATCATGCACATGCGATGAGACAATTTTAGGTATCTACACTGTTACCTTTGGTAATTGCATCATTATATAAATCCTCCTCCAACTTTCAATTAATATGATCTCGCTTTCATCTATCACCAACACAATATTAATCAAGTCTTTAACTTCATTAAATTTATTCAAAAGTAGATTTGATCACTGCCTTTTTTCACCTAGTAACTATAATTCTTTAGATTAAAACTTATTTTCCTCTAATATATTAATTTATAACCCAACGGTTCTTACTACTTCCTTTAAATTAATTATATAGTTTGGTAATCTATGTTGGTATTAGGAAAAGCTCTTCTTTTATTTGCATCAAATGAAATCTATTAGCCTCCTTTATTTACCATACAATCTCAAGAAAATTCACCCTTTCTAGCACCCACATAGGTAGAACATGTCAGAGTAAAAATGTATTTTCACTTATTAATTAAATCATTATTGATTTAATTATTAAGACACCTTATTCACTTATTAATTAAATTATTATTGATTTAATTATTAAGTCACCTTTTTATCTCTAGTTTACTTAAGCTAAACTTTAGGCATGTTATAATTAATTCTTTTATTAAATATTCATGCAACTTAGGTTTCTCCACCTTTTGGTGTTTGATCTCCTTTATAAGGATTGATGTCTTTGTATTTTGTAATTCAATTCTATTATATTTTTATTGAATCAATTGAGGATGTTTCCTCTTTTACAGATCTGTTGTTTTTGGCCTCCATAGCTTTTGCTTCTCTCTTTCTGTGACAGGTGATTCTTAGGAGCTGTGGGGTTGAGCTTTTCATCAACTCCAATATGGTATCAGAGCTCCAGATCTTCATGCCCCTATTCTCTTCATGAGAGATTTAGCCTTTTCATCAGATCTTTGTTTTTCAAAAAACTTTTATCTCAGATTTTTGTGGATTTGGGTGGAGTTATTTACCAAAGCATTTTGCACACAAACGAACCTCCCCGATGTGTCTAGAAGGCCCAAAAACCCCTATTTTCATATAAGACATGTCTAATTTGGACATAGTTGAATTTTGGGCCCTCCTTTTTGCATGCACAATCTTGGCACACTTTTCAAGGCTGAAACTGCCTCTGTAATCACGTCGCCTTGTTTTTGTGCCACCTCAAAATTCACGCCACCATTTTTTGGAGAAAAATTTGCATGAAAATTTTAGGGGTTTCTTGGGTTGTTGTTTTGGACCAGCCTTCAGTATTTTGCTTGTATCTTGAGAAAACAGAAGTGTTTTTAGCCAAACAAGATATAGTCGAAAAGCTGTTTCCGAGCCCCACTTTTTTTGTAAGGTTTATTTTCCTTATTTTTCCACCTTGCAATAATTTTTTTCCAATCAAAGTCAGGGTTCTGGTTTACGTTCCGGGAGCCATATCTTGCTCTTCCGGACTCCATTTTTTGACTTTTGCATGGCATTGGAAAGCTGGTTTAGTGCTTTATCTTATTTTATGGGTCTCACACCCAGATTTTTCTCTAGGTATTGTTTATTCATCTTTTTGCATTTTTGCAATCTGGTGATTATCGTGGATGTTACAGGTCCTAGGATGGTTTTCCTTGCATGAGATGACTCTCTTTTAGCTTCTATTCATGTTTCTATAGATTTATTTTCATTTATGAGCATTGTAGACATCTACTTCTATCTGTTTACTATTTTGCAAAGACACTATGATAAAGTGTCATTTGATGTATGCTTGGGATCTTGGACTTTTTTGTATTTTTTTGTACTTGCACTACATTATAAAGTGTCATGGCGGGTTTTGATGTTTGATTTATTTTCCATCTACCTTTTTCAAGTGAGTGTTTCTTCCATGACATTATCCTCATGATGTGTGTCACAAGAGTAGTGATCCTTCCATGAGACCATCCTTTATATGCATTTGTACCTTCTGCGCTTTCTATGTTCCTAGTTCTTCTTCATGCAGTTATTCTTGGCAGTCTAATTCAATGTATATATCATGCCTCTCCCTTCTTATCATTATGAGGGGTATCTCCTGATTGTTCTAATTCTTTATTCGTTTGTTGGAGTGATCTATGTATTCATTATTTGTTCCTACATACTAGGCAGATGTAGTAGCTAGGTACCTATGCATTTCGGTGAGATAGATCATTTACCATATGGACACTCTTTCATTCTTGCTTTGGAGGCATCCTTCCATCTTCAATTGATCATCTCTTTAGGCTTTGTTTATAACCTTCTCTACCTAATCATGTTCTATATTATAGTGGAGGTTCCAACAGTTTTTCTTTGACAGTGTTTGCAGCTTCATTCTTTAATGATGTTCTTCCTTTGTTCCCATCTTCTGGGACATTTTCTAGTTTGGAGGCTTCTTTAGTCCTCCACTAGTCTTCATCTCTTTTCATAGAGGGGTTTTTCCTGTTGGATTTTCTCATTTTCTCCTCTTTACATAGATTTTTTGTACTTGAGTACCTGATCATGCCTTGTTGCTGGGACCCGTTTCATACTTTCAGTAGTTGTTTCTAGATTTTTAGCTTGTTTCTAAGTTTATCTTAAGGGGGGGTGTTAGAGTAAAAATGTATTTTCACTTATTAGGGTGTCAGCAAGAAGTTGAGTCCACTTTTTTGGCAAAAAGTGAAAGTGTTTTCCCTATTTTTCAAATTTGGTGTCAATTTATGTCAAAATTTGAGGCACTTAGAGATTGAATCTAAAAACACTTCACTATTATAAAATGTAGTTCTCGGAGTCTACTTTTCAAATATGTAATTTATTTAGATACCCACATGTTAGAAAGTTTTGTTTAGTATGCATGTTTAAAAACAATATTTTCAAAATGCCTGTTTCAGGACCATACCACACACGTGAACGACCACCATATTTTGACCTAAATAAATAAATTTTTGTGAATCCTTGTATGGAAAGATACCTACGACACCAAATATTGATGAGAATATTTTTTCTTTTTTTAATCAAATATTTTTTTAAATTAATTTTTGATTGACTATAAAATATATTTTAAAACCTCTGGTGTACGACCACCATTATTTGATGAAAACTTCACATTTTTTATAAATTCTTTTTTTTTTTATCTTCAAGGAAATTCTATGTAGATTGATTTCATATAAATTATTTTAAAAAAATGTAAAAATCAAAAAGTTATTAAATTTTTAGTGAACCTTGCTATTTTAAGTTTAGGTACCACTTTTGATTAATAAATATTGTAAAAATAGTAAAATTGATCATATCACTATAAAATTTATATTTTAGAAATCTAGATAGTAATTTCTCTAATGGGTTTTCATTTCGTCAAAAACTTTGATTAGGAAGACCCTCAAAAAATTACTGCAAGATAGAAATCTGGTATTCGAATGCCTTAGCCATTATTTTGGAGGTCCAATCATAGGCTTGGTCACACAAAGCCTATCTCGAACCGAAATCCAATGCAAAGGGTGGTCTTGTAAATTCAAAATTTTAAAAATGGCACACGTTTAAAAATGTATACTTGTTTCTTAAATATAATAAATCGGCATAGAAAAATATGTTTCTTAAAAAAAAACTTAAAAAATAAAAAAATAAAAAATAGGCACGTATTTTGAAAAAAAATGGGCACCCATTTTTTCAATTTTAGATCAGGTGTCCGAGCCTAAGATGGGTGCCCATTTTTTCAAAATAGGTGCCCGTTTCTAGTGGCATTTTTCAAGTCCACAAGACTTCTGCCGAATTGGCACCCAACTTCTTGCACTTACCCATTAATTAAATCATTATTGATTAATTATTAAGACACCTTATTCTCTTATTAATTGAATCATTATTGATTTAGTTATTAAGTCACTTTTTATCTCTGGTTTACTTAAGCTAAGATTTCGGCATGTTATAATTAATTCTTTTATTAATTATTTATGCAACCTAGGTTTCTCCACCTTTTGGTGTTTGATCTCCTTTAAAAAGATTGATCTCTTTATATTTTATAATTTATTTCTATTATATTTTTATTGAATCAATTAAGGATGTTTCCTCTATCACAGATCTGTTATTTTTAGCCTCCATAGCTTTTACTTCTCTCTTTTTGTGATAGGTGTTTGCATGCAAGTGATTCTTAGGAGATGTGGGGTTGAGCTTTTCATCAATTCCAATAGAAAATGTGGATCTACTTTTCTTCCATGTATCTTGATGATTGTTCTATCTAAATGAAGGAACCAATCAATCCAATTGTGATTATACCCTACCTAAGGCTATTATTCATTGATCCTTGAAAATATAATAACATTCTTAGAAATTCCCTTCCTCTTATGACCTAAAAACATCGACATTCTATGCAGAAAATATCTCTCAAATAATCCATATTATTATGACTAGTTGTGTGAATTCCATTTAGTCTATCCTTGTATAGGCATACAATTTCCTTCTAGGTTTATCTTAATTGGATAACATAATCCCAAATATCTCCTCCATTAAGATGAGATTATGTCATGAACCTTCAAACACATCAATTCAAGTTGTGGATTGCGTTATATTGGTATCTTTTGTTTGTAATAAATTTTCAACCCGTGTATATTATAAGGTATTTCAATTAGAAAAAATAAATAACAATTAGAAACATATAGAATTAAATAGTAGAATAAATCAATATGTTATTCTTTAACAAAGTACTAAAATATAACATTCCATTGACTTGAAAAGACCCTATAAATATGCTAATCGAGACAACAACAAACTAAAGATATTTTCAACTAGCTAAAACTTTTGGACACTTAACTAAAGACTCTTAACAACTAATTGAAATAGATCTACAAATTTTATTTGATTTATGTTTGGACTCTAACTATTGGACCATTATATTCTAATGCCAACCTTAATAAATACAACACTAAACTTACAACATAAAATAATAGGAAAATATATTATTCATAATTTTTTATTTGAAAATAATTATTGCACTGGTAAGACTTCTTCAAGACACTTCATAATTGTAGGTATAGTCATGCAACTATCATCCAAGTTCCCAACATCATTGGACACCATTGGCACATGAAGTATCTCATCACCCTTGTAAAGGCATGATGTTGAACTATGATATTTTTAAAATCTCCCCTAAACTATTGGACACCTATCCTCATGTGTATGTCTCATAACCTGGATGAGGTATAGTTTCTTTGATCCATAAGAACCCCAGGCTATTGAGCATTTAAATAGTCTCTACACCATACTTTCTTGTCTTCAAATCATCACCCTCTTCAAAATAGAACAAGTGCCTCAACCTCAATGATGTCATAATCACTATCATTAGGTGGTTCTTCAATAATGACTATAATTATGCTAACACGCTTTAGCACAAAGAAAACACTATATTTGATAAAATAATCTTTAGAGGTTTCACTCAAGAACCATCAACCTAGCATTGATTGCAGGTTTTCTTTTACTTTCAACACTTTTCCAAAATGATTTGTAGTGAGATTTTTCTTCTAGCCCTAAATCTTCTCTCATCTAGTATTTAATCTAGTGTTTGGTAGATGTAGCAATATCAGCTCCTATCACATTGATTTGCAATTTTAATGATCCTCAACTGCCCTTTTAAGCAACAAAATTTCCTTGGAAGCTTCTTCTTAGTAGGAGTTGTAAGTATTTGAAACAATTATATCATAACAATTTGGAATAGCTTAATATTGATTGGTCTTAATGACAACTAGCTCAAAAGTGACTCTTTTTAGTCCTGTCTATGTTTAGTCCTTTTTTATGTTGTCTATCATTTTGTAATGGTTGTAAGGGGTTTTGAGTCCCCATAAAACCTATTTTTACCAGTAATCAAAATAAAAAACTAGATCCAAAGTGACTCTATAAAGCCTTAGCACCTTGAAACAACACCCTCAGACTCATTACCATGCACCCAATATTTTAAGGGGGCTCTAGTACCAAATTAGAAAAAATAAACAAGATGCAAGGTATAAAACAAAATAGAAAAATAAATTAGTATATTATTCATTAATTGAGTACAAATATATAGCATTCAAGTGACCTCAGCAAGAGCCTATAAATATGCTAATATAGATGACAAACAATCAAAGATTTTGCAAACCAGCTAAAATTTATTGACAATTAACTAAATACACTTAATAGCTAATTGAAACATATCTACAAATCTTATTTGATTATTTTTCACTCTAATTATTGGTGCATTATATTCCAACAAAAGTATAAGCTGTGAATTCTTCTTTTCTATGTATTTACTTATGTTGTTGTATTTTTCCTTTAGTATAATATTTTTTTTTTAATATGGCATCAACGATATCATTTTGTTAAAAGTAGTTTTTGTGTGTACTTGAAAATACCCTTTGTGTTGCTTTAATAAGTAGAGAAGCTATCAAGGAGATGAGGTATAAAAAAGAACCACTAAATATTTGTGGTGATGATTTTATTGAGGATGAGGCACTTGCTCTATTTTGAAGCATTCAAAACTTTGAAGACAAGGGAGGATGCAATAGAAGATATTCAAATGCTCAATAGTCCAAGGTTCTTGTGGATTGAAGAAACAACCTCACTGAGTTTTTGATACATAAATGTGAGAATTTGTGTCCAGCAGTTTATGGGTGATCCAAAATTTGGAAGTTCAACATTATTCCTTGACAAGGTGATGAGACAATTCATGTGTACATTGATGTAGCCCAAAACCTCAGAAACAATAATTCACAGAAAATAACACAATGCCAGAATAACAGAACCTCAAATTCTCATTAACTGCGTCAAATCTACTCTGCCTCTACAATGAAAGAAAACTCCTACTTATTTCAATTCCAAAAATTACCATATTTGGCAGATTTTTGAGAAAAATAGATTTTTCCATTTTTGGTAGCTTTTAAAACTCATCCTAAGAATCTCGATTTTTTCCAAGAAAATCTCTCAACTAAGGCAAGATGAATTGCCAACTAATCCACAAAATCAAAAACACGATTTCGGATTTATCACAAAAGCAAAACTCAAAAAACTGGAAAGAAATAGAAAAAGCTGATTTTGGAGGTCGAGATGAAACTTCAGGCTCCTGAAAATATGTCAAAATGGCCACCAAAAAAGTTTGCTAAGTTGGAAATTCCATTATCTCTTCCTTGCGCATCTGCCTGTAAAATTTCAGCAAAAACCCACATCCGAGTCAAAAGTTATGACCTTTGGAAGTTGCAGCATTAGTGTCTACTGATATTGGGAACTTGGATGATAGTTGCATGACTATACCTATAATTGAGTGTAGCTTGAAAAAGGATCACTGATTCAAGAGTTGTTTTCAAAAATAATTTTATGCATAACTTATTCGTATTTTATATAATTTTATGAAGTAAGTCAATTTAATGTTATGACATTAAGAAGGGGTGTTGAAATTATATAATGCTCTAAAAACTAAAATTAGAATCATATAAGATTTTGTAAATTTAGCACCTATTCACCTAAAATACTATTTAATCATATCTTCATTGGAAGGCTCTATTTTATCCTTCACAATATATCTTTCTCCACCTTTCAACATGCAATGTGATAACCATGTGACTTTGTAGTCATATATATCCTTTCTAAAATGTGTCAAGATCCAAACATAAAAGTGTTAGAATAACTTAGAGGGGGGGGGGGGGGGAATCAGTGGCCTCAANAACTTAGAGGGGGGGGGGGGGTGAATCAGTGGCCTCAATAATTAATCCAATAATCTAGCCAAAACTTTATACCACAAATATAAAACCTCTAGTTATATCCAGTCCTACAAGAAGTATGCCTTGTGTAAATCTAACATGTATATACTACTCAGAAAATATACTATTTATCCTTTTCTTCATTTTACCAAATAAAACTTATCTTTTCTTAGCCTTTACCTAATATTAGTAAATAAGTTATGTTTACTGATCAATCTTGTTTTAGTAATGTGTAAAGAAAAACATTAAACCAATGAACCATATACACATTTGACACATGGATTTTTAACGTGGAAACCCTGTTAAGGAAAAAACCACTTGGGATTGGTAACCCAAAATTTTCACTTTTCTAAAGTGAGCTCGGTGAAGAGCCAACATTGTTAAAGGTTACAAACACACTGTTAAGTGTGACCTTGTTAGAGGATTTAAAACTAAAAGTTTATCACTTGACCTAGCATTTACTATGTTGTCAACATGAAAACCTTTTGATACTCCTTGGAATGTATCTCAATATATTAAGGATGGTTAAATCCCACTCGATTAAGAGATTTTATGAATCAATGGTTAAATTGAAACAATAAATGATTTGTTCATTAATAAAACTTGGAATTGCATATTATTAGATCTATTGTGATTCCATAATACCTCTTCTGATCAATGTTCTCTTCAATTCCTTTGCTCCGCGTCTTTCTGCTCGGTGAATGTTGTTGCTTCTCTGTTGCTCGGTGTCTACAATGCATTCTTGGTTCTGTTCTGTAGCCTCTATGATCGTATCTGCATGAAGATTTTTATCTTCACCAAAATGATATTCAACATTCCCTCTTTTTTTATAATGAATTACTTGTCTCTCTTTATAGACATAACTTCACCGTTAATTCTTCTTGTTTTCTTCTTTGATCACTTCTTGATCCGTAAATCTCGCCATGCTTGCTTTAGTTTTATTTCATAAATCTCTCCTTGTTTTCTAGAATAAAACATGCTTTAAATATCCTTCTTATCTTTAGCTTTTAATTGATCAATAGAAACTATAAAGAAAAAAATTAGTTAACTCTAAATATAGCTCTACCAGCTAAGTGTTTTCTCATATCCTAACTTTAGTTCCCATCGGTCAACACTTTAGTTGTGCTCCATGACTACTGCAGATAGCTCGGTAATGCTTGATCAGGTATCACTTTCTTGGGTAACACTGAGAACTTCTATGCTCGAGTTTCATTGTCCATTAGAGTTTACTATCACTCGATGTACATGTTTACCGATGACAAAAAACTTTGTCTCTTCAGATCTTTAAGTGTTGTGACACTATGTGTATGAGCAATCATACCATATCAAATTAACATCAATGACAATACAATATATTAACTGATTTAATGTCTTGCATTTACTTTCTATAGCTTGGTGATCATCAACTTGTTATCTTCAAACATTCAATCAGTGATAGTTCATCAATCTCTCCCTTTGGCATTGATGGCAACATACTACTAACACAATATGAAATATATCAATTGTAGTTCATAAATCTCTTCCAAACCATTTGTTCTATAACCAATACAAATATTTGACTCTTGGTAAGCTCTTCTAGATTTGATTTGATTCTTGCAGAGTAATTTCTTCATTCTTCATTCCCTTGACTAGATAGATGTAGCAACTCCTGATTCTGTCTCTCCCTTTTTTGTAGAATCTCTTCTCACTTTTCTGGATAGATATGAAGTGTTAATTTTTTTTAATTCTCTCCCATAGATGGATGGTTGTTTCTTTGAATCTTTCTCTCATGTTTTCTCTCCCTTTGACTCTTCCTCCCCCTGATGGATATTTCTCTTTTCTCCCTTTGGATGATCAAGATAGATATTTCATAATTGGATATCTCAAGCTCCCTTTGACAACAATGCCAAACAAAAAATATATCTCTCTCCATCAGCAACACAGATATGTAGTAGCTAACATATACCTGGTGTTCGGTGCAGATAAGTACCTTTTTGTGTACTGATATGTCATCGTGATCCATCTCCAAGCTTGCATCAACATGATTGATGTTCTAATAATGTGTAGGCTGATGCAACCTTCTAGTCAGCTTAGTCACCAGTAGACAAGGGTTAGAGCCCTAGTCTCTTCCTCAAGTACTCAAATGTATCTTTTGGCAATGGATTTGTGAATATGTCTGCTAATTGTTCTTTGGATTGTACATATTCTAGTATAACCTCTTTCTCTTTCTCTTGTTATCTTAAGTAATGATACTTGATAGCAATGTGCTTTGTCTTAGCATGCATGACAGTGTGCTTTGAAATATTGATAGCACTTGTATTATCACAATAGATAATCACTAGATAAGGGATTTCCATACTCATACCTGTCAGTAATTTCTTGATCCATGCAATTTTAGAGCAATTTGCAGCAGCAACCACATATTCTGCTTCTGCAGTGGATTGGGAGATGCATCCTTGCTTTTTACTTATCCATGTAACAATTTTGTCACCCATAAAGAATGCTCCTCATTTTGTGCTTTTTCTATCATCTATGTTTCCAGCCCAATCAACATCGGTATAGACTTGAAGCTCAAATTTTCCTTCTTTGTTATACCACAGACCATAGTCTTCGGTATTCTTTAGATATCTTAGAATTCTTTTGACAACAGTCATGTGTGATTCCTTAAGATTAGCAGAGAATCTTGCAACTATTCCAACAGCATGTGTTATATCTGGTCTAGTATGTAAAACATACATGAGTTTTCCAATCATATATCTATATAGGGTCTAATTTACCTCGGTTGACTTGTCTTCCTTTGTCAGTTTGCATCTAGTTGCCATAGGTGTTCCAACTAGTTTGGAGTCCTCCATCTTGAATATCTTCAAAACTTCTTTGATGTATTTGGATTGTGTGATGTAGATGCCAAATTTGATCTCCCCAAACATTGACATCTCAAAATATTTTCTTATTTCATCAGCAAATGATTTGCATAACATATCATTACCTCCAAATATGATATCATCAGCAAATATTTCAGCAATCAAAATGTTTTCATTAGTAACTATTTTTAAATCCAGATTACTATTGTCACTTGATCTTACAAATCCAATACTTATGAGATAAGAGTTAAGTCTTTCATACCATACTCTCGATGCTTGTTTCAATCCATAGAGGGCTTTGTGTAGTCTACAAACCATGTTTCTCTTGTTAGGATCAACAAACCCTTCTAGTTGTTCAATGTATACTTATTCTTCTAGTATTCTATTTAGGAATGCAAATTTTACATCCATTTGGTATACTTTGAATCCTTTGAAAGAAACATAAGCAAGTAGAATTCTTACTCCTTCTAGCCTAGAAATGGGTGCAAAGGTTTCTCCATAGTCAATACCTTCTTCTTGTCCATACCCTTTGCATACTAATCTTGCTTTGTTCCTTGTGAATTCTCCATTCTCATTCAGTTTGTTTTTGAATATCCATTTGGTGCCTATTACATTTTTTTCATTCGGTCTAGGTACTAATGTCCATTATTTATTCTTTTCAATCTACTCAATCTCTTCACTCATAGCACTGATCCATTCTTGATTCTCAAGTGCAGTATTGGCAAATTTAGGGTCAAAATCATAAATCAAACATTTAGTGTTAAGTGACTTACTTCGTGTTCTCATTCCAAATCTTTTGTCTCCTATGATTTGGTCCTGTGGATGGTGTCTTTTGACATACTTGGAATGTACCAGTTCAGATCTGTGTTCATCATTTTTACCTTCATTTTGATCTTCATCACTCGGTACATCATTGTGAGCAATTTTCTAATTTTTGGTACGTTGTTTGCAGCCTGATGCTTGGGTGCATTGTCCTTTCGCTCGGTAGTGATACATTGTTTCTTGGACAAAGTGTCAGGTTATTCACTATAGACAAATCTTTTATAGTCTTCCAGTTCCTTTCTTCTTTCCTCATCATTTTTCTCAGCAAATTCATCCACTTTGACATTTGCACTTTCAAGGATTTTGTTAGAGGATTTGTTAAGACATTTACAAGCCTTGCTTTTGGTAGAATAACCTAGAAATATTCCTTCATCACCTTTGGAGTCAAGCTTTCCATTTCTATCATCTTTCAAAATATAACATTGACTTCCAAATATTCTAAAGTATCTTGGTGTCTTTCTTCAATTGAACTCGGTTTAATGTGTAGATAGTAGTACTGACAGCTTCTCTCCAGAATGTTTGTGTGATGCCTTTCTCAATCATCAGTGTTTTGACACAATCAACAATTGATCTATTCCTTCTCTCAGCAATCCCATTTTTCTGTGGCGTTCTTGGTGCAGAAACCTGTCTTTTAATTCCATGCTCATTACAAAAGTTAGTGAATTCATCATAAATAAATTCTCCTCCTCTATCTTATCTTAGAAATTTTAGTTCCTTTCCATTTTGTTTTTCAACTATCGCTTTATACCATTTAAACATCTTAAATGCTTCTGATTTCTCTTTTAAGAACATAACAATCATCATTGTAGAATAATCATCAACAAATAGAGTGAAGTATCTATCACCATAGTAGTTCTTTGTTCTCATTGGTCCACATAAGTCAGTATGGACTAGTTCTAGAATAACATTAGATGTGTAGGATTTTCTCTTGAAACTAGACTTTGTCATTTTACCTTTATGACAATTCTTACACATGACATGCTCGGTAAGCCTCTTACTTTCCTTTTATTTCTTATCCTAACCATGTTGTCAAAATTCACATGACATAACCTTTTATGTCACAACCAAATGTCTTCATTTTTTTTTCCAATAAACATTTGGTCTTAATATCATCAAGATAGAATAGGTTGCCTTTTTTTGTTCACTAGTACCGATCAAATTTCATGATTCATTGTAGATCTTTTCCTTTTTGTTCTCAAATTCAACTCGGTGTTCTATGTTATTCGATTGTGAAACACTCAATAGATTATAGTTAATTCCTTTCACCCAATATGTATTTTCACATCTAATCAGATTATTCAACATGATTGTTCCCTTACCTTCAAATGGACAAGGTGATTCATTACCTATTCTTACTGATCCACCATTATAATATTCAAAAGTTTCAAACTTTTCCTTATCTCCAGTCATGTGGTGAGTACAACCACTATCAATAATCTAGACATCATTTTTACTAACCTTAGATATGAGTGCATTTTCAACATACCTTTCTTATTCGTCTGAATCATCCTTCATAGCAACAAATACTACCTCAATATCTTCATCAAATTGAGTGTCAGTATTTTGAGCTTTGTTCTCAGCCAGGTAACAAGCCTTCTTTCCTTTTTCCTTATAGTCTCAGTTATCTCTTCTATCAGATTGTCAGTTGCTTTGGTAATCTTGGTCATCACCTCTGTCAAACTTCTTTTCATAAGATCTGTCATTATTTTTGTCTTCTTTTTTTTTCTATTAGGACATCTAGTAGCAAAGTGTCCAATATCTTTGCAATTAAAACATACCAGTGGTAATTTACCGTTGTATCTACATTTTCCTCTCTGCAATCCTCTATCTATTAGTGCTTCAATATCATCAAGTTATTTTTCATCACTATCACTTTCACTATTATTTCTCATAGTGTGTTTATGACTTGATTTACTTATTTTCAGAGAAGATTTGATTGCAGACTCTATAGTTGGTAAGACACTTTTGTCAAATCTATTCATCTCAAAATGAAATAAGTATACCAATCAAACTATCTAGAGTAACATTGTTATTTTCTACTACTCTCATTTCTTGTATAGAAAATACTCTAATAGCATAAATAGGCAGTAAGGTTTTGAGAATTTTACTTACCACTGTTTCTTCTTCAAGTACACCTCCTACTCCTCAGATAGCATTAACAACCTCTTTGATTCTACTACTGTACTGAGTGATGTTTTCTCCTTCTTTCATTCTTAGGTCATCAAAATTTCCTCTTAGGCTTTCAGCCTTAGTTCTCATCACATTTATATATCCTCCATGTAATAGCTTAAGTTTGTCCCATATTTGCTTTGCAATGGTGCATGATTTGACATCTTCAAATTCAGCATCAGAGAATGAGGAAGCAAGTTCTAGTGAGGAAGCAAGTTCTATCATCATATAATTGTGATCATGATTCTCTCTCAATTGATCAACTGTCAGAGGTCTAGTAGATAACACAAATTTAGTATCCAAGTACTGTGTGACATCATTTCTAATACCTGAAAGGTGGAGTCTTATATTGCTTTGCCATGATGCAAAGTTGTCCTTTTTCAACTTAGGCACATCTCTTTTTCTCATCTTGTGATCTTTCGCTTGAGTCTTAAAACTCTCTTCCAAGCACACAAGCTCTGATACCAATTGTTTGAATAAATGAGAGGGGGGGAGGGGTGAATCAATGACATCAATAATTAATCCAATAATCCAACCAAAATTTTATACCAAAAATATAAAACCTCTAGTTATCTTCAGTCTTATAAGATGTATTCCTTGTGTTAATCTAACATGTATATACTGCTCAATGAATATACTATTTATCCTTTTCTTAATTTTTCCAAATAGAAGTTATCTTTTCTTGGCCTTTACCAAATATCAGTAAATAACTTAGTGTTTACCGATCAATCCTGTTTTAGTAATGTGTAAAGAAAAACATTAAAGCAATGAACCATATACACATTTGACACATGAATTTTTAACTTGGAAACCTTGTTAAGGGAAAAACCACTTGGGACCGGTAACCCAAAATTTTCACTCTTCTGAAGTGAGATCGGTGAAGAGCCAACCCTGTTAAAGGTTACAAACACATTGTTAAGTGTGACCTTGTTAGAGGATTTAAAATTAATAGTTTATCACTTGACCTAGAATTCACTATGCTGTCAACATGAAAACCTTTTGATACTCCTTGGGATGTATCTCAATATATTAAGGATGATTAAATCCCACTCAGTTAAGAGATTTTCTGAGTCGATGGTTAAACTGAAATAGTAAATGATATGTTCATTAATACAACTTTGAATTGCAGATTTTTAGATCTATTGTAATTCCATAATACCTCATCTGATCAATGTTCTCTTCAATTTATTTTCTCCACTTCTTTATGCTCAGTGAATGTTGTTTCTTCTCTATTGCTCGGTGTCTACAGAATCCTTAGCTTTGTCCTTCAGCCTAAATGATCATATCTGCATGAAGACTTCTATCTTCACCAGAATTATATTTAGCATTCCCTCTTTTTTGATAATTAATTACTTCTGTCTTTATATAGACATGATTTCACCATTCATTCTTCTTGTTTTCTTCATTGATCACTTCTTGATCCGTAAAGCTCTCCATGCTTGATTTACTTTTATTCCATAAATATCTCCTTGTTTTCTGTAATAAAACATGCTTTAATCTCCTTCTTATGTTTATCTTTTAACTAGTTGATAGAAATAAAGCAAACAATCAGTTAACTCTAAATATTGCTCTGCCAGCTAAGTGTTTTGTCCTATCTTAACTTAAGTTCCCATCAGTCAACACTTTAGTTGTGCTCGGTGACTACTAGAGATAGCTCGGTAATACTTGTTTAGGTATCACTTGCTTGGGTAACATTGTGAACTTCTGTGCTCGGGGTTCACTATCCGTCGGGGTTTACTGTCACTCGGTGTACATGTTTATCAACAACAAAAAAATTTGTCTCTTCAGATCTTTAAGTGTTGTGACACTATGTGTATGAGAAATCATACCATATCAAGTTGACATCAATGACAATACAATATATTAACTAATTTAATGTCTTGCATTTACTTTCTGCAGCTTAGTGATCATCAGCTTGTCATCTTCATTCAATCAGTTATAGTTCATAAAAAAATATACCTCTGTGAGGATGGTCTGGAAAGCCACCAGGAGCCCTAACTGCAACACACATACAAATTTGATTTGTTATATGAAATAAAATCACACTTTTAAGAAATGGTTATGGGTAGTGAACAACTAACTTGAAAATTCATCGAGTAATAGAAATGGATCCAAAAAATTCAACTATGGTCATGGTGATGTCACGAGATGTGATGACGTGGAATGTACCTAATTCTCCTTGGGGGATGAGTCAAGGAAAACATGTTATCTAAGATAAGGGAAGAGAAACTAAGGGAAGGAAGGAAGCTCATCTCAACTTCATAACCATTTTCTAGGAGCAAGGTATACACGAATATTTCAGTTCAAACATGTGTTAAATATGAGCACAAGTCTGGATAGAGAAGATTCTTCCATGTTTGAAAACACCTTCGAAGTTCATGAGAAGTTCCAAAGAAAGTCAAAATTATTGGTTTAATTAGTTGTGATCAGCGTATACAACTCTTTGTTCCCTACTGCCTTTTGAATTGACTTCCTTGGATGAGATTGAATTAGTGTTTGCATTAAAATTTGTGATAGATCATCCAAAAATAGACGGCTAGTCCCAAAAAAAAAGACAAAGAGAAAATTTATGCAAAATAGGATAAGAATGGAGGGAATTTATTTAGGCGTCGTCTTCATTGTAAAATGTTGAAGCCTCATTTCTTAAAACCTAGTAAATTTGTCCACCTATTATTATTAACCTCTACAATTATTCCTTGTCCTAAAAGGGATTGAAAATATTCATTAAGGGTGCAGTCTCATGGAGGGGTTGAAGCTTCTATTTTCAAGGAATAAAATGTGCCATGAAGAAGAAAACAAATTGCTAGAGGATTATTTAGAATCTTCTCCAAAAAAAAATAGGAGCTCCTATAGTTTAAGGCTGCATATTTGAGCACAAAATAATGGTGGGGCTAGAATTTTCCCGACCAAATTTAGAAAGTTATTTTCCACTTGGCAAACATTTAAAAATTTAGGCTTGCTAAAATAAAATTTTAGAGGGATAATCAAGTTTGTCTATTTATTGTCCATGTTGCAACATCAAAATTTATTTTATTTATTAAATTCATTGATATTATGATTTTATCCCTTAATTATTTTATTTTTATTTATGTCTTTAAATATTTTATTTTATTTCTACTTATGTACATGTTTTTCCATTTTCTTATATTTGTTGACCATTTGTTCTTATTTGACATTTAATATCAAATACAAAAATCTATTACGATATCATATTTATTTGCAAATCATACATGCAAAGAGTAGAATTTTACTCAATGTTCAAGTAATATTATTAGATATATTTTTTTTGTCAAATAAATTTATTCTAAGGTATTAGAAAAAAAATCCACGAGACTCCAACTTCCTTTAATTTAGGAGATTAAACTTTTAAGTTGACATGCATTAGAAATTCATGGGACCACTGGGTTTAAAATATTCCTAAAAAATATCGACAACACTCACTGAAATGTTTTAGGAAGCCCCCTCCATGGGAGCCCACCCTAAAAGATATAATTTTTAGGTCATCATTTTGTAAAACAAAATAAATGAATTTCTTCACATACATTAGGCTAAACAAATAAATTAGATAGTAGTTAGGTATAGATTCACGATAATAGATTACAAATGAATAATTATATTGTTAAAGTTATTAGTCTACTAGTGAAATTGAATAATTCTATATGATATATTTTTGTTGAATTTGCAAGGCTCACACACCATAAGAGATGATGTTGGAATCATGCCACAAGCAAATTCTATAGAACGGATACTCCTTAGTCCTTGGCTCTCAATCAAAGAAGTTTCAAAATAAAGCCCTTACTCTTCAATTGAATGGCTACAATAATTATGTGAGTTAAAATCCTAAACAAATTTGCATAATAAAAAAGGTTAGAATTATTCAATTTTATGTATAGTTTATTTTATTCGATTGTAATTGTTACTTTATAATTTAAAATAATGTTATGATATTAGATAATATATTAGTAAATAATATCTTTTTGAGACAAGTTATAATACACTAACTTAAAAGTGTTGTTTATGAAAGATTTTTTCTCTTGAAGGGAGATAAATCTCTCCAATATTTCATTGAATTTGTCTAGGCTACTAATATAAATTTACCAAACTAAGTCACAATTTAATACATGAGGGATATATTAATTGTCTCTCTAGAGAATCAAAATAAATGACTATCAGTTGAACCAAGAGTATTTGTTTACCTAAAATAACATGTCCTCATACTAGAAACATAGAACAAACAAAAATTAAAGTACTATTTAAACAATAAGTTGCACCTACTATAACCAAGAAGAAAGAAAAAAAGATCCATGGAGATAAAAATAGTAAGAAAGGTGGTTTTGTATTGGACAAAACATCTAAGGAGAGAAACAATAAGAAATCTGATTTTTGCTTCACTATAAATAAAAATGACTTGTTGTTCAACCTCTTTTGCAAGTACATAAAACTAATTGAAAGAGAGTTTGTCTAAACACATATTGAATATAGGTGCAATGGAATGTGCTAAGGAAATGACCTTCTTGTAACTAAAATTAGCCACCATAAAACATGTGCAATTAACAATTCAATTTTTAGAAAAATACACGATTTAAGTACACTAATGTCTAAAATAGAGACAAGGGAGGGCAACTGTCATACACTGTAAGATTTGGTCTGCTCTAACCATAGACCCTATTTTCCCTAAGTGTGATCATACCCCCAATTATGTCCAAACGACCCTGTTATTGCTTGGCATAATTCATTTGAATCAGATTTAATCTCCTAAGTGATCTAATCACTAATTTACATTAATCACTTTAGCCAATCCAATCAACTCAATTCAATCAATTCAAATCATACCTGGCTAAGGTAATTAATTTAAAAGGGAATTAATAAAATCCTATTTATACCTTATCACTTGCAAAATCAATCCCCTAGCCTAAATTGATTCAATTTGGCTATAGTCGTAATTAATTATTACAAAGAAATCAAAAGCTTAAATGATTAATTAAATTCCTAGTATTAAGTGAATATGTTTTTGATTAGGTAACAATAGGTTTTGAAGGGGCCCAAAAACCCTTTACATTAAAGCATTAAGATAAATAGGAAGAAACAACAAAGACAACAGGCTATCGAGCATGACAGCACTCTGAGAAAGGGCTAACACCCAGATATAACAAAGATTTCAGAATAAGAAAAAAACAAAAAATAGCAAAAAAACTCCCAGCAGATGAAGATTTAAAAAAAAAAAAATTCCAGCACCCAACAACTTCCAGCCAGACAACTAAATATTTTCCATCTGGTCTTCCAGCGTCTGGACTTCGACCATCTGAAGTTCCAGGCACTGGATCAAATCCTTCAACTTGGTAATATATTTGGCCTGGATGTCAGTCTTCCTTTTTGACCGTGTCCTAGTACCAGGACCAGAAGTCTAAATATCTTGGACATCTTCATTCTCAATCTTAACCTTTTCATTATAGTTACTTTCAAGGAGATTATACAGAGAATTCATATTATCCACTGAGTTTTTCATGCCAATTTTGCTAATGTTGGAAAGTTTCTTCAGAAGTTCTTTGTTGTTATTTATCTTATCATTGACATGTTTAAGCATGTTATCAACCTGAATACTTATATTTTTATCCATGTTGTTAGCCTTGTCAAAAACATCCTTACCTTGCTGATATATAACAAAGTCATTTCACATTTTATCCACTATATCCTTCAGCAAAGAAATTCTATCTTCCATACTTTTATGGTTAGCTTTCATCTGGTTCATGTCTTCCTGAACCCACTTGTCCATAGTGTAGCTATTTTCCACTTTGTTCTTAGCCATTTGGAGGAAGGTAAGATAATCCATCCTATTAACGTTGACATCCCTCTCACAAATCTCATCATTAAGACTTCTATTTTTCTGATCATTCTTCACCTCTCCTTTATCACTCAGGGTTTCATGGCTATGCTCTTCATTGACATCTTTATTAGTTTCTTCATCAGGGACAGTGATCTCCTCTTCATTCATCACAGAAACATCCATTTGATCCTCCATTTTTTTATGACAATCTTGGTTTTGTTCCTCCATCTCAACAGTTTTACCTTCACTATTTTGAGTACAGGTATTCTTATTAATATTCTCTCAAACCTAACCAATCTCAACTACCCAACCATGAGTTCAAACTCATCCCAACCCCTTCTCACATGCTAATTCTTCTTAATTAGATAATTAACCCTAAATAGCTAATCCCCCTCCATTCATTCTCTCTCCTCCCATCTCTATCTTCTTGATCACATGCCTTAAACCCCAAACCTAATCCTAAGCTACCCTTAAGCTTGTCACATTCCATTAAGGAATGATTAAAAACTCCACCCACTTGAGAAAGTCAAGGAATCTCAAGTTTCCTTTCCTCAAGTCCACCTTGTTAGGCTTGACTCTAAACCCTCACCCATGCTTCTTAAACCCTCACCCATACCTCATTAATGCTTTCATAAATGAAGCATTAATGGCTCTTACATATTCCTTCCA
>MU226072.1:507923-520179 GCA_018584345.1 Thuja plicata | reverse complement strand
ATATATGTGAGTTTACATGTAATATATGAGTTTATGTGAGTTTACATGTATTCAATTGTAATTAAATATCAATTACATAATCTTATCATTAATAGTAGTTATTTCTTCATGTAATTGACAAGAGGAACTGATTTAAATTATAAACAGTAGTTATTTCTTCATGTAATTGACAAGAGGAATTGATTTAAATTATAAATAGTAAATTGAATAACTAAATTCAATTGTAATTAAATTAAATATAAATTGTAATTGACAAAATTGGACATGAAGAAAAGTGAGCTCATGTATTTTATAAAACCAAAATTGGACGAATTTACAAGTGTACATTGAACTTCAAAAATAGTTCATGTATTTTATATAACCAAACTTGGACGAATACAAATGTACAATGAACTTTATAAATCATTCATGCCTACATGTTCTTCTAGATGTCCTACATCATAAAACTGAATGTTGAAATGTTAGAAAATTTGCATTTAAATATAAAATTCATTTATAGGATCCAAAAGTTAGATAAATTAATTACACTTACCTAGTATTAAACAGTCTTAAGCTAGCTATGGAGTAGAAGATTGTAGAGTTACATGTGTATGGTGACTCCCAACTAATTATCAATCACGTCAATGGGGAGTATCAAATGAAAGATGAGAAGTTGATGCCCTACAAGAAACTAGTTGATGACCTGAAGAATTATTTTGTCTTCATCACCTTCCAGTAGATACCAAGATCAGAGAACAAAGTTGCAAATGCTATGGCAACATTGGAATCCATGTTACAACTAGAAGAACATCAATTTCACTATGACTTCTTGGTGAAAGAACTATCATATCCTGCCTTTGACACCCTTGAATACTAGGTGATATGTGCTTTGAATGCCCCAGACCAATCTCAGTATGCTAATATCATTTCTTACCTTTCTGACCAAACCATCCCTAACAATCTATCCATAAATGATAAAAGATCCTTGATTAGGACAACATCGCGTTATGTCCTCATAACTAACAACCTATATCAATGAGGTCTCAATGGTACACTTCTTAGGTGTTTAGAACTCCAAGATCCTGATCTAGCATTAAAAGAAGTCTATGAAGGTGTATGTGGATGACACTCGAACGACTTTTCATTAGCAAAGAAACTACTCAGAGTAGGCTATTACTAGCCTACCATGGAGAAAGATGCTATTCAATTTTCAAAAGCATGTCTTAAATGCTAGACACATGGAAATCTTATTCATGCTCCTACCAGAGAACTTATACCTTTCATAACACATTGGCCATTTCAGCAATGGGCCTTTGATTTGGTTGGACAAATATATCCCAACTCTTCAGATGGACACAAGTTCATCATTACGACCACCGATTATTTCAAAAAGTGGGTCAAGGTCATGCCACTAATCAAAGCCACTGGTAAACAGGTGGCTATGTTCATTCTAAACTACATTATTTGTAGATATGGGATACCCTCTTCAATTGTAATAGACAATGGGGGCTAATTTAAAAATCAAGACATTGATGACCTTTGTGAACAGTTCCATATCACTCAACATTGCTCCTCAATCTATTATTGTCAAGGTAATGGATAGGCTGAGGCATCTAACAAGAATATTCTCAAGATCCTACACAGAACTGCGAGTAAGTCTGGCAGAGACTGGCATCTACAACTGAATCTGGCACTATGGGCCTACAGAACAAGCATCTGAACACCAACGAGGGCCACGCCATTTTCTCTAGTCTATGGCACTGAGGCAGTACTACCTATTGAGGTTGAAATCTCATCTTTGTGGATATCTTTACAAGGTCTGGTTACTGATGAGCAGTACCGCATTGATCGGGTGAATTCTCTGGACCTACTAGATGAGCGCAGACAACAAGCATTCGATCACCTCAAAGTGTATCAAGCATGTATGTCCAAGGGGTATAACAAGAAGGTCTCATCCTAAAAGAGAATCATAAGAACCAGCCTAACAGAGAGAAGAAAGGAAAATTTGAACCTAATTGGTTGGGACCTTATGTTATCAGTGCTACTTTGGGGACTAGAGCTTATCAACTAGCTACACCTGATGGAGATGTTCTTCCAGATCCTATCAACATTCTACATTTGAAGTGGTTCTATGCTTGATGTTTGGCTAGTAGAGCCTGTACAACAGAAAAATCTCACAAAATACCAAAAACATCTAGAAAATTGATCCTGAAGAAATCCAAAAACAATGGAAAAGGTCCTATAGAAAGGGTATCCTTGGTGAAAACCTAGTAAATAGGCACCTTGATACTACAAAAACATTCAAAAAAACAAAAATAGAAAAAATTTGAAAAAGAGAAAAGTGCCTTGATGAGCACCTGGTAAAACATGCATGTTGGTAGCAAAAAGAAAGAAAAGATCTTGCCAAGTGGTGAAAACTTGGAAATTAGGTGTCACTTGTGTTTTGCACTCCATCTATCAAAGCACTACTGATACTAGGCCTTCATAATTATACCTGTGCTTATACTCTGACTTCATTTCCTAAATGGCTATCTTATCCTTGCTTGGGATTTGTCTACATTTATGTCTTAGGAATCAGTGAATCTACAGTGGGGGCATCTTTTCTGGCATGGTAGGTTGCTCTAGGATGGTTTGCCTCACGAACGTAATGTTTATTGATACATGAAAAACAATGTCAGTTTTCAAAACAAGGGTGTCTTTTCAAACATCACATATGTAGACATGACATCTACATTAACAACGTTCCTACAAGGATATATTGGATCGAAAACATGAACGAATTATCCTATCAATGCACAGACATGGAACACCATATTTCTTACATTCCAATTTTCTAATTGATGAATCTCTACTGTGTTTGACATATGAATGAACAAGTACTACTTAAACACATAGTTTGATATTGGTTTGATTATGATTCTTTCATGTCCTGATGATGTTTTCAACTAGGGGCATCTAAGTAATTATAAATTTTAATTGATTGATTCACGATTGATGATTTATTATGTCTTCTTAGTTACTCAATGACGTTTGTGCAAAGACAAAGAGTCACGACGATAGGGGACATAATGTTTTCTTGGTTTTCTGCGTATGGTGATTGTTCCAAATGATCTTATAAATTTCACCTAACTTGGATGTTTATGGTAAGAGTTGCTTCCATGAGTGGATAGCCACATATATCTCAATCTTTGTTATGTGTAAACTACGGTGAGGTTGAAACAATTTCCTTGTCTATTTTCTAACTCAGATTCTCACTAAGGTATATGAATCATAATGTACTCAAGGATATGAATTTTCAAGGTCATTGCGGGTTCAATATCATGCCTTACACAGAATCTGATATAATAAAAGGAAGGTGACTATTTTATTATCCTGGCTTCTATGCCTTGATGCTTAAGTCTATTTCTGACATTTCAATAAAACATAGTATTAATACTTTCATAATATCAGTGGGTATTAGTGATGGTTGTACTATCAGGTGGTATCCGTTCCAAAAGTGCCCAAAGGTGAAAAAATGCTACAATATCTACAAATTAGTGACAAATTCCTAAGAGTCTGCATGTAGCTACATTTAGAGATTGCATGATGCATTCTTGAAAGAACAACATAAGGATTTGAGCTCAAACTCCTTTCTATTTTTAATTCATCTAAAATCCAAGTTTATTACTAATACCCATGCTTCCCAAAATCTCTGATCTATTGGGAACAAAATCAAACTCACCTTTTCAAAACATGATTAACTTGGTACTCTTGTGTTTAATCTTAAACACACCCCTATTTCTTCACTTCTTCTAATCCATTCTTACTTAATCTAACCATTCCATGCAAATGATACGTTCTTTCAACAGAGGGATTTCTTTCTTTTTCCTCTGATTTCATTCCTAAGGGGGCATGATCACACTATCATCAATTAAATTTTTTCTTAAAACAACATTAAAATGACTTTGTTGTTAAACAAACTAGGGGCATGACAGTTTCCTTGACTAAGTCAGAAATGTTGGATAGAAAGTTTTGGTTCCCATAAGATGGATATCTTGTGTTTCCTCATTTTAAAATATTCTTACTAAGTTCTTGGCAGCTTCATACTGACTTTTGGACGACAACCAAGTTCAGAATCACTATTATCAATCTTTGGACGACAACCAAGTTCAGAATTGATATCTTTAAGATCTTTTATTGATCTCTAGATGACAACCAAGTTCAAAATCAATACTATCAGTTTAGTTTGATCAAGTGCAAGACTAATCTCATCAGGCATTTCATTCAATCATGAGCGAAATTCTCAATCTTTCTGAAGTCAACATCAAAAACTTTCTTTGAATCAATGCGCTGCTCGCACATCAATTCAAAGAGGGGCAAATGTAACTACCTATATTTGGTCTGCTCTAACCATAGACCCTATTTTCCCTAAATGTGATCATACCCCCAATTATGTGCAAATGACCGTGTTACTGCTTGGCATAATTCATTCGAATTAGATTTTATCTCCTAAGTGATCTAATCACTAGTTTACATTAATCACTTTACCCAATCCAATCCAATCAAATCAATCAATTCAAATCATACCTAGCTAAGGTAATTAATTTAAAAAGGGAATTAATAAAATCCTATTTATACCTTATCACTTGCAAAATCAATCCCCTAGCCTAAATTGATTCAATTTGGCTATAGTCCTAATTAATTATTACAAACCAATCAAAATCTTAAATGATTAATTAAATCCCTATTATTAAATGAATATGTTATTAAAAAAATTCATTTTATTAATATTCCCTCAAACCTAACCAATCTCAACTATCCAACCATGAGTTCAAACTCATCCCAACCCCTTCTCACATGCTAATTCTTCTTAATTAGCTAATCCCCCCTCCACTCATTCTCTCTACTCCCATCTGTATCTTCTTGATCACATTCCTTAAACCCTAAACCTAATCCTAAGCTACCCTTAAGCTTGTCACATTCCATTAAGGAATGATTAACAACTCCACCCACTTGAGAAAGTCAAGGAATCTCAAGATTCCTTTCCTCAAGTCCACCTTGTCAGGCTTGACTCTAAAGCCTCACCCATGCTTCTTAAACCCTCACCCATACCTCATTAATGCTTTCATAAATGAAGCATTAATGGATCTTACATATTCCTTCCACCCATACCTCATTAATGAGTCTTACACCCTCATAAATGGAAGCCCTTCTAGAGTCTTCTCCCCTTCCTCCATTTCTCCTATAAATAGGATGGATTTTGAGTTCAAATGGCCCTTGATTTTATGAAATATATTTTTGTAATGCTCCTAATTTTGAAGAGTTGATAGCATCCTTATGTTTCCCATATTTGGAGAATTGAAGAAGCAATCTCATATTGCTCATGTTTAGGACTTTCATAGTGCTTTCTAGCTTAAATCTTAGTTATATTGTTGTAATCTCCATTTCTAGAGCTAGCATGCATGTTTTTGAATCATTTAGATTACTTTTCATTTGAATCTTCTGTTCTTAGGTTGTATTTGTCACTGGAATATGGATAATCTGAGGGCTATTATGTCATTTTTCATACTCCTCCTAGATAGGAAGCAATAGATCAATTTTAGTGATTGCTATGTTTTCTAACCCCTTTGTTTTCACTAATGTAATGATTTATTGAAGTGTTGTGTCTCTTAAAAGGTACAAAAATCACACACACATATACAAGCATAAATTGCAACCTACATTGTTAATAACAAGTGTAAAAATATACTTAACAAACCTTTGCAAACATTCTTCTAGCTTGTGCAAAAAAATGTATCTTGAGGTGAACATGGAATTGGATCTATCAAAGTATAATAGAAAGAGGAATTTTGTAAGATGTAGTTGTAAATGGTTTGGTAGACATGTATGCAAAATGTAGAATAATGGAGAAAGCAACAACAACTATTTGACAAAATGCCTCAAAGAAATGTAGTCAAAATCCTTGGATGATTGTATGAAAGTTCTCAAATCTCGAGAAGAAATGCATATTACACTTAAATTAATTTATGTAATTAATGTTTAATAGTTTAATTCAATTTTAATTATATGCTTAATAATTTAAATTTAATTTCAATAAACTTATATTGAAAGCTAACAGCAATGAAAATCTACTTCGTAAATATTAGGTGTTTTATTTCATTGAAATAATTTTTCTATTAGATAGCTATATAATTATATGCTTAATAATTTAACTTAAACTTTAATAAACTTAAATTACAAGCTAATAGCATTGTAATTTTTCTTGGTAAATATGAGGTGTTTTAGCTCAATGAAATATTTTCTATTAGAAAGTTGTATAATTATATGCTTGATAATTTAACTTTACTTTTAATAAACTTAAATTAAAAGCTAATAGAGATGCAAATCTACTTGGTATATATTAGGAATTTTAGTTCATTGGAATAATTCTTCTATTAAAGAGTTCTATAATTAATGTTGGATATAATAACTTTAATTTTAATTAACTTAAATTGAAAGCTAATAGCCTTGCAAATATGCTTGACAAATATTAGGTGTTTTAGTTCATTGAAATAATTCTTCTATTGTAGTGTTTCGATAAAAAATAGACATTTTAAATTCGTTGATCTGCAACAGTTCTTAGTAATAATTTTCTTGGAGAAATCATATATAAGAACTAAAAAAGCAATTGATTCCTTTCTGAACCAGAAGAAAAGGTATAGCTATTGTAATAATTTTTCATGAAATTTAAAAAGAAAATATGAAATAATACAAAATGACGAGTTATCAAATAGAGCCCAAATATTAAAAAAAATCAAAATTAAAGAAATATTGTTCTCTAAATAATTGAAATATAGCCATTCATTTATTATGAACTCTTGGATTACGATAATATTAATATATCACACTGAAATTTATTTATAACTAATCAAAATTGAACTATTGATATCACGTGAACTCCTGGATTTCTTTCTCTAATCCCTATTTGTATTGAATTTTTAAAGGTTTATAAAATTTAAATCTCTCTCTCTTTTTTTAGATCATTTGGGATCTCTCTAAAATTTCAATCTCTACTACATTCTTGAGTGAATCTCAAGAATTTATTGTACAACACTACTATAATTCTTTCTTCATTCTAAGTTTTATAATTATTTTTCAATCTTGTTATTAATAATGATTTCTTATATGCTTTCTTTTGATTTTGTATGATTATAGAGGTATTCTTATTCTTTGTGACTAGACACTTCTTGAGGGGGTAATTTAAAGAACATTTTTTCTCACCACTCAAAGAAATCATGTCCTCTTAAACACCTCGAGTTGACCAATGGTATCTTATTGTTCACACTCCAACCTTTTTTCTCTTTTATATCTCCCTCTTTGTGTTTGATCTCAACATTTTTGGATTCTTGTAAAGTTATTATCATGTTATCTACCTTGTCACAAACTAATTTCTAGATCCTAATCCATTTTCTAGAGTCCATTAAACTCATTGTTGACACTTTTTTATCCTTCACTTCCCTCATTTATTCTCCATTAATAAATCGTTAAGAATGTTTTTAGACTTGAGTTGTTAAGTGTTCATGTTATAATCATTATGTACTATTCTCTAATTCTAGACATTTGGGTTTAGCAGCTCAAATATTATCTAACTCTAATTTATTTTTTTATTGATTACTTATAGAGGTTGAAGGACCAAATAGGGTCTTGAACATTTGGTAATATTCCTAGTAATCAACTTCATTCCTTCTATCAAGATATAAGTATCATTGGTGAACAAATGAATGCTTCACTATTTATTTCATTTAATATATATTTATGAATTAAATTTTGATTTTTCCTATATAAAGTTATTTAGCAATATTATTATATTTATTGTTATTGTGTCTTGGTGTTGTTAGTGAGTACTTTTTTCTTGTGATCAAGATTTTGCAAAGGACCACACCACATTTAAATACACTTATTGTTGCATCATCATTAATGAGTCACATAAATATCATTATCATGAGTGATCCCTGAGATTTTTTCCAATTTCTAAGTCTTTTATTTTTGAAAAAACAAAGTCTTTATTTTTCATAATAAAAAGTTATAAACCAATTATAAAAGAGTATATGATTTATCAATGTATGGAATAACATTTAAACATTCCCATCAAAATAAACGCAATTAGCAAATAGAAGATAACATTAATACACTAATTTCATTTTAGCATTGTAATTTAATGCACATTTTCCTTTACAAATATGCTATTGAAATAAGACATTTTTAAGAAAAAATAGGGGGAACGACTCACTACTTAAGCATATTATAATAATTGTTATAGCTCTTGTTGGTTTAACGCCCAATATTTTTGACAATATTGCACTAATAGTTGTGACTTTAAAGTTGTTAATGTTGATGATACTTAGAACTAAAAAGAAGCCAATAATGTGATGTCACATCTCTATACACAATAAGACATGACTCAGTAACAAGTACAAGTCTAAAATTTTTTGGGGGCCTTTTTCGCACCTTGGGAAAAAGCATATTGATATGACATCATATTTGATGTTGTAGCCATAAAACCTTAGTTATCAGATAGGGACTTGCCAAGTAAGCTTCTTGAAAATTTGGGAGTAGTTTGAGTTTATACATATAATGTTCAGAAGTGCAAAATTAAAATGCTTAACTACTAGATTCTCCCTTAATAAAACATAATTTATTTTCCAATTAAAAATGTCTTACATTTTCATATAAAACATATCGATAATTTTTTTTATTGGATTCCAAATGAAAGTCATCTTGTATGGTGACATGTAATTACACATAAAAATAAATTTCTTATAAACAAATGAAGATAAAAACTACTTAAGAACCTACATTAATAATAACAAATAGATTAAACTCTGCCCTTCCTCACATTCATTGAATACTTGTCAAGTCATATGTCTTATATCAATGGATTCTAACGAATTATTTATGGTTTCACACATGGAAAATGACGAGATAACATGAGAAGAAAATAGAAAGAAAATTATTGAAGAGCCATCAGTGACCAATATTTATGTTTTATGACATGAGCTAGGTTCATGACATGAGAAGGATCTCACCAATACTTTCTACCATGTTTTTTTTGGATTAGGCTCTGAATCATAGTTCATATTTTTTCCTTGAAGGACTGTAGAACATTTAAAAGTTATATATAGGCCACATAATTCAGTTCTAAGATTTAAAATCTATCTATCTTCTTTTCTCTCTCTTTTTAAAGTAATGGTAAATATTTGTAGAGGATAAATTTGTTAAGTTATTTTCATATTGTTGAACGTCTTTTTTTTTTTTTTTCATATTTTAATATTTACTCTATTGATTATCTTAAGTCTATTTATTTTTATATTAATTATATATTATTTATTATTTATTGATTGATCTAATTCTTATATATTTTATGTATAGGTGTTTTATAAAAATTTAAGAAGCATAAAGCTGAAAAGTGTGACACTCATACTTTCCTATATTTCTTTTGAAATCACTTTGGCCATTTTCCCTTTGAGTAATAATATAATATTTACATGACATAGATGTACATGCAAAAGTTAGATTTTGATCCCCGCAATAGCTAAACATAGGTTCACATTCCCCATTAATATAGATATGATGTCTAATCCTTTTCTTCCTATTCTTGAGTGAAAATAATATAAGTGATTGTGAACAATATTTAAGAATACTAATGCATCCTTGATACCCATTTACCAAAATTAAGGTTAATATGGGTCCAAGCATACTTGACTTCAACTAGATATTATCCATTGACTTAAGTATGAAATATGAAAAGTTCACTCTAAAGAAGAGAAACAATACCATCCTACTTTGTTTCTTTGTTGAGTGGAGTTGTTTTCCCCATTTATTACATGATAAATGCATTCAATAAGATTTGGATTGTTTAGGAGTGATTAGCTCATTAACCTAGTTGTTCATTTTATTCAGTAGAAACCAAGGTGGAATGTTTCATCTTCACTTGAGGGGAAACAATAAGGTTAAGGAGGTAATCTACAAAAGGGTGCCCCTTAGAGGCTTTTGGAGAGGAAGGATTTAACGAAACACCAACTTGTTTTTTGAGCTTAATCAAAGGTTCCTTCACTTTTAAATCATGAACTTATTCAACTTTCTTAGGTGTTTTATATTTAATTATCAAGTGGGCCCATACTTTGAGACATTTTAACAAAAAAATTTAATTTTTCATATAGGATGGGTTGAACCCATTTTCCAAATTTAGTGTCTAAGGTTATGCATGTAGGAAACATTTTAAATGTGTCCATATATTGACACATAATCTAACAAAGACAAGTTTACATTTATCATTTGTCACCTTACTCGCAATTATAAAATACAAAAAAGAGTAAAAACTAAAAGCCACAAGTAAACATGGATAGATTTAGCTAGATTTAAATTAAGATCATATCTAGAATTTCATCTACAAAGAGAAAGGTTAAATTTCCCATAAACTAAAATCCCTCTAGAAATAACTTAAAGTATGTATTCTTAAAGGTTTAAATTGAAAATCATCCCCAAACATATCACGAACAAAAATATAAATTAGGAAAAAAAACAAATTAACTAGATTTAGTTCACTTTTAGTTTTAGTAAATTTATGTTTATTCCTTTGTCACAAATAGATAGCTCAAGAATATCATTCGATAAAGTAGTCACATAGTTATTAGGATCTCTACTAAAAAGGAAATTCATCCATTTCTTTGATCCACATACCAAAGAATTGTCAAAAATAGAAGAGGCAAGTATAGGACACAATAGTTTTATGAGGTGTACCAAAAGCATCACAAAGTTGAGGTGGGGGACAGAATGGCTCCCAAAGGTATCTAGCCCCTTTCCTACCCAATTTTTTGTTTTAAAAAGCATTACAAGATAAGTGTTAATCTCCTAAAATTTGAGAGTGTGCAATCATAATAGTTGACATAATAGAGGAGATTCTTGCAATATTTGAACCTAAGTTGATGGCTTTACAAGGATAAAAGCCCACCATCACCACATAATATTTCCTTACTTTTAGATGTGAATAATTGACATAATTTATTAAACCCACTTAACTTAAATCCTAATAGCAATATCATAATTAACTTGAATCTTGATACCAATATCATTATTTGAATATACTCCACAAAAATAAAGATACAAAAATTTTCAAATGCGAATTGCTCACCTTTTATACTCCACATCCACAATGCCCATTTTTACAAGCTTAGAAGATTTTTTGGTTTGTGCCACATTGAGAAAGTGCAACTGGGCAACACGAGATATGTCTGATTGTTTCAGGCAAAATCTGAAACCACAACTTTAAGTCCTAAATTGTTGCAAATTGTCAGGGTTGTGCATCCGGTATGCACAACATAACAACAATCTAAACTTCCTTAGTCTCAATCTTGATCAATTATCATAAGAAAAAGGAAAAGAAATTGAGTAATTTATTTATACCTGATAGCAGCCGCCACATCCAATCCCTTCCCTATATATTTTGGTGCTTGTTGTTAATGTTTGTAGCTTCAGTCATATGATCATTAGAATATATATAATACATGTTGATTAATAATAATATATTATATATGTTATGTTATTATTAATCATATGAGATTTAATATTCAATATTTAATTATTATATTATTCTTAATTAATAATTGATTGATGAAACATTATAAGATTGATTAAATTATGATTAATAGGAAGAGGCGTGTCCTTTCTTATAAATAATAATGAATAGACATGTTCCATGAAGGGACATGTCTCTCCTAGCCTCATTCCTAATATAAATGAAAGAGATATTGTTGCATTTGGAAAACACATACAACATAGAGTGCTATTACATTTGCAGCTATCCTAAAACTTAACATGGTATCAGAGCCAGACTACAAATGTAAGAGAGTAGTTTGTTGATGGTGAATGTGTGACTGTCTCAGAAAATACAGTCTCGGTAAAAGGACCATATCTCACAAATGCACTATTGGATTTTGCTAAATTTCAGATATGTTGATGAAAGCATAATTTCAAAGAATCTCACTGAAGTGATTAGAGAGAAATTATTGGATGCAAAATTTATGACAGAATATGTACGGGTCTATGTGAAATTTCTGAAAATGACTTTCATTAAAAGGATATATTAATTTGTTATGATCGTGATCAAGAAATAACAAAGAAGCATGAATTAACGGAAGGGTGTATATTTCTATAAAGAAAGCATCAATTATATAGTGTCACCTCTCTTGGAGAATTCAAGGCATTTAACAAGAAGACATGAGTATTGTTCAACAATATAAGAGTGAGAATTGTACATTGT
>MU226072.1:477137-487569 GCA_018584345.1 Thuja plicata | reverse complement strand
TATCATTTTTCACTAACTCACACCTCTTAAGTTCTTTTCCATCTTTTAGACCATAAGTTACTGTCTTGTATTTTCCAAAAGAAACTATTGTATTTCCAATCTCATTTGTGCTCTCTAGATGGTGACACATCCACAACTTTCTCATACCACCACATGCACTACAATATCCATTCGAACACATCATCTTATAATAAATGCAACCATCATCTCGATTGCATATTACACTTGACATAAAATCTCTTGATGACATAGGAGTTGCTTGAAGACCACATTCCTGCAAAATAGTGTTAGTGTGCAAAGTACAACAGACATGATGATATATATCATAATGCATGGAAAATTCAATATGTACCCTACAAAAATATGTAGTGTGCACATGATTAATCTTGTTGTAAAAGGGTCTTGTCATTTCAAAAAATCTTTGACTAATTTTAATTTGAGGAAACCTTTAGAGGAATATTTCATAAAATTGTGTTTGTGTCATATCCAAAAAGTGTTTTGAATGTGGCATACGATTTGTAGATCCGATTCTCCTCCTAACAACATCTCTTTGGTTGGGTGAAACCCTTGTGTTGTCATGCCAAAAATTTTCAATTAATGTTCTTAATGCATCAACGACAATCTTGTCCTTGCATGGGAGTCTACCCGAGAATGACCAAAGAGAATTAGTGTTTTGATCCTCAATTTTGTCTCACCTTTGTAAGGCTCTTCATAATGTTGATATACCTATCCTTAATTACTTACTTGTTTTGCTTACTATATGAGATTTTTTCATTTCCTTTCCCATTATAGTTGATGTGAGGACACATCGAGTAACATTAGCATCTTTACTACGTGATTGTGAACCAATGGCTTGGTATGCATTGAATAGATTCCTCACAATGGTTCTCTCAGTACTATTTTCAGTTTTTCTCAACCCCAAAATTGTCATTGTCTCTCTAAATTTCAGATTCTTAATCATTTCAACAACTACTTGACATCTTCCACTTTGATTTAATTTTTCAAAATAGTTATTCCAAATCTTTTTAACAATTCTTATACAATGTATTTCTGATATTTTATCATGCATTGGCCTCAAAGTATTTTCATCAATATCAATTAAAAACTTTGGTTTTCTACGAATTATTCTAGGAGGTGTTAACACAGTTGCATGTGTGTGTACTTGAAAGTGACCTCTAAATCAGGCACAAACACAACATGGTCATTGCTCAATCATAAAATTTGTGAAAATGAACATGAATTGTCCATTCCACAAATTTGATTGAATCAACCTGTTTCCTTCTATTTAGTTGGGGTTTTTCAATTACTCTCAGAATGAGAGCCAACAACCATGACCATTTCTAAAATGGAGGATTTAAAGCATTATAAAAATTGAAATTGAAACTATTCTATGTGAGAAATGCCGTTATAATCTAGGAATGAAAGTGCATACTTTAAGCTAAGAACATGGAGAGATGATAGAATTAAGCTATTTAATGTATAAGAAAACTAATTTAAGGTGCAAAATGCTATTACTCTAAATGAAATTAATCTAAATTATGCAACAAAAGTTTGAAAGAATGAGAGAATTAAGACTAGAATTGGCTATAGTTTAGATACTCTCAAAATTGCTCCTCAAATGAAGAAAATGAAGTCCATAATATAGAAGAACCTGGAAAGAGGATGAAGAGTTTCTTGGAAAGAAATGGTTGACTCTTCATCTCCATGAAGGTGAGACAAAATTGAAAGATTTATTTAATTAAATAAAGGAATTATTGCCACATGAGTGGCTTTTCACATGGAATTATGGAATTCTTTTGAGGATAATCCATTCAAATAACTAAATAAATATTTAATTCCTTTTGATGTGTATTAGCTAAAGGGGGTGGAGATAATTTAATTTAAAAGCACTTAGGACTTTAGAATTGAATTAATTAATCATAGGGATTTTTATCTAATAAATCTTTGAAGATTTAGGAATTAAATATAGTGTAAGATTTATGCAAATTCAGGTTTTTTGCATTTGAGACTAAGTCAATTAAAGACAATTAGGAAGAGAAATTTCCTAGTAAAATAGGAATTTGATGATGAGAAATTCACCAAAATTGATTAGAATTGTAAGGTGCCAATTTTGGGGTGTTACATTTTGCCCCTCTTTGAATTGATGTGCGAGCAGCGCATTGATTCAAAGAATAGTCTGATGTGACAGATGAACATTTTAGAAGTCTAGGTTAGGTTGCCAAGAAACTGATCAGATCGAGAAGCAGAACCATCTCAGAATGAAGCATGATTCTCTGAAGTCTAAGTTAGATTGCGAAGACAATGTCCAAATACCACCTGAGAGAAAATCAAAATCAGGGTTAGATTGCCCCAATGTTCGTTGATAGCTGATGAAGATTTAGGACTATCTCCAGAATCATGGCTAGATTGCCCCAATACAAAGGTTAGCCCTCTGAGATCCAGGTTAGGTTACCCAGATAATGGTCGAAAAGAGATTTTGAGAGCCGTCTTCAGAACGAAGCATGAATTTCAAGAATTAGGGTTAGATTTCTCCAATACCCAATGAGATTTCAAGAATCATCTCCAGAATGAAGCTTAGTCCCCCAATATCTAGGTTAGATTGCCTCGATACCTATCCCAAAAGATAGTCAATAGAGATTTTTAGGACTATCTCCAGAATGAAGCATAATCCTTGAGGATCCAAGTTAGATTGCTCAAATACCTAGAAATTAAGATAGATGACAAGATGACAAGATGCAAGGCATCAAGATGCCCTTAGAGATTCAAGATCATGGAATATCCAATTTTGACCATAAGGTATGAAATACTGAATATGCCCCAAGTGATGAGATGCCCCTAGCAATGGGGACTTTTGATTTAGATCAGATTGACTCGAGAATGATGCAAAAAGATTCAATGATGCAATCATCCTGCCCCCTCAAGAGCGAAATTGAAAGATGACACAATAGAAAGATGATTGATAGAAAAAGATTGTAGATAGAAGTAAGATCAAAGATCCAGAGATATCAGAGATAGATCAAGAGAAGGAAGAATCAATTTAGAGTGATCAGGAGGTCATGTTGACTAGGTTTGACCATAGTTGACCAAGTTTGACCAGAATTGACTAGAGTTGAATTTGATGAAAAGATTGCAAAAGCTGAGAAAATGATGATGAGAGATGATTCTGACAAGAAAGCGACGTCAGAAGGTTGACTGCACAAGCGTCCGATCGCATCGGTCCCAAAATTTTAAAACGCGATTTCAAGCTGCTTAGGAGTGTCAGATTTTGATTTTGATCATGAAAATGGATTGAGCATATAGATGAAGATAGCGAGTGAGGATCAAAAAATTATGCAGTCAAGATGAATCCAAGAAAAAAGATGAGGACCTTCAAATAATGAGATGACAATGAAGAGAGCACCAAAACTATCGCAATGCAAGCCTAAAATGCAAATGCAAGCCTAAGCTAAATGCAACTATAGGACTTGGTTGTTGGACTCATCGCATAATTATCATCATTGAGTATTTTGGAACATCAGAGTCAATACAATCCTTACTGGTGCCACTGCAACCACGAGGATGTGTATATGACTTTCATCAGATAAAATGTAGGAAATGAACATAAGCACTAGGGCACAAAAGCCAAGATGACCTGAACATTGTTTCCAGTTTGATATAGTAAGAGTACAAAAGCAAACAAACAAAGCAATAAAAATCAAGGAGATAGTTCCAACCTCCCCTTGGCATACAAATAAACAAGATTGAGGAATGTGAGACTTTTCTACTGTAATGCAGAAGCTCTTATCACATACACCCTGTTTATTTGATGTTGTCGGATCATCGAAACCACACCCACAAGCAGTAGACAAAGAAAATATCAATGAAATTCATGAGAAAAAACAACATGCAAAGAAATATTCAATCATAGCTCAGCATGTTTCAAAGTTTACCAATGTGCATGTGTTTAGGGTGTTAAAAAACATCGTTGTGCTTGTGAGTACAGTGTGTTTGATTGCTATCGAGAGATGTTTACGTTGCGATATCCAATGTGTGTTGAAAAACACAGATGTGTCCAAAGAGAGTGTTGAAAAACACTGTTTGATTGGGGGTGTTTAGAAACACCAGTTTGTGCCAGTAGATAGTTGTCCTTTAGAACTGACAAGATTACTAAATCGGGCATAAACCCAAGATGTGATCAAAGTGGGGAGCCATGCCCCCAAGTACCGAACGTTGATGTCAGATATGCAGATAGCGAGTCAATGTGAGAAATCTTAGTAATATAGAAACAATAGGAAGACACAGTGAGAATCATTAGTGACTGACATGAGAAAGATTCTCAAGCATAAAGATCGATGTGAGATCTAGGCATCAACAGGTAGACTCAGTGAGAACCACTGGTGACTGATGCAAAGAGGAGCGAGACTCCAAAAGATAGGATAATGCCCCCTAGACCAAGAAGATTCCCCCGAGTGTGACCAGTTTCAATCCATGTGAAGTCGAGAAAAATCTTGAAAATGACTGAGAGTGAAAGCATGAGCAAACTAAAGCAGGAAAGCAGGAGAGCAAATTGTAAGAAAGCCAAGAGATGTTGCGATAGATAGAGCATTGTGGAACAAGAGGTGCCTATTTACCAGGTTTTCACCATCTTGGCAGAAATTCTATTTTTGCAACCATGACGCCTATTTACTAGGTTTTCATCAATGGCACATTTTTCTCTTTTTTCTCTTTTTTTATATTTTCATTTTTTAAATTTTTTTTGTACTTTTTTGTATTTTTTCATTTTTCAAATTTTTTGGTATTATCAAGGTGCCTATTTACTAGGTTTTCACTAGGATAATAGATACATCAAAGCACCTGTTTGCTAGGTTTTCACTAAGATGATCATTTTTTCAGGACATTTTGCAATTTTTAAGATTTTCTCAGAATAGAGTATGTACATGAGCATTCAGAAGACATCTCAACTGTAGAAATTCTTCAGATGAAGAGCATTGATAGGTTCTTTGAGTTGTTCACCCTCTGTAGTAGAGAGTTGGTAAGCGCCAGACCCAAATATTGCAGTGATATCATACAGACCAAGCTATTTTGGTTCAAATTTTCCTTTTTGGACCCGCTGCTGTTGATTCTTGGGGTTCTCTCTCAAGACAAGATCACCCATTTGGAATTCTCTTGGTCTAACTTTCTTATTTTAGCTTTTAGATATTCTCTTCTGATATACTCAAAGATGATCAAACACCACTTTTTGATGTTCATGCAGTAGTTCAAGCTCTTGAAGCTGAGATATTCTGATATCATCATCAATAATGAGGCCCTTCAGAGAGACTCGCAAGGTAGGAATCTCAACCTCAATAGGAAGCATTGCATCCACACCATTAACTAGAGCAAAGGGTGTAGCCCTTGTTGGTGTCTGTATACTGGTGCAGTAAGCCCATAAAGCCAGATTAATCTAAATATGTCAGTCTCGTCCAGATTTGTGTACTGTGCAGTGTAAGATCTTGAGAATAGTTTTATTTGAAGCTTCCACTTGTCCATTACCCTAGGGATAATAGATAGAGGGCCAGTGCTGAATGATTCTGAACTTAGTGCATAAATCTGTTAGATAATTGTTCTTGAATTTCCCCCCATTGTCAGTGATTATTGATGAGGGTATACCATATCTACAGATGATGTAGTTTAGTATAAATATAGCCACAGACTTGCCATCAGCTGTAATGAGAGGCATTGCCTCAACCCACTTGGTGAAATAGTCTATGGCAGTGATGAGATATTTATGTCCCCTTGAAGAAGATGGATGTATCTGACCCACTAAGTCAAAGTCCCACTGCTGAAATGGCCAAAATTTGATGAAAGGAATGAGCTCCTTGGTAGGAGTGTGGATCAAATTTCCATGAAGCTGGCATTGTTTACAAGATTTAGCAAATTGTGTAGCTTCTTTTTCCATATTCGGCCAATAGTAACTAGCTCTAATAAGTTTATGAGCTAGTGTCAGACCATTTGAGTGAGATCCATAGATGCCTTCATGCACCTCTACTAATGCATGCTTAGACTCATTAGGTTCTAAACACCTAAGGAGGGTACTGTCTAGACCTCATCTATATAAGTCATTAGCTACAATGACAAACCATGAAGAGCTACAGATTAAGTGATGTTTCTCATTTTGGGTGTAAGTGTCCAGAATGATTTGGTCATGAAGGTAGGAGTAAATATAATGGTAGCAGGATGAGTCATGTCCAATGACTAAACAGATCATCCGGGATTCAAGATAATTATAGGCAGGGTGGCATAACATCTCCACTAGGAATTCATGTCTGAAGTCATTTTATGGCATTTGTAACATGGAAGCCAGAGTAGCCATGACATCGACTGCTTTATTTTCTGCCCTTGGAATCTATTGGAAAGTAACACTTTAAAATTATTTCTTAAGATCATCAACCATCTTCTTATAAGGCACCAATTTTTCATCTTTTTTTTGATAGATGTCATTTACCTGATTAATAACCAACTGTGAATCTCCAAAGACCTTTAGCTCATCGACACGCCATTCAATAGTAATTTTAAACCCATTAATCAAAGATTCATACTCAACAGTGTTATTGGTGCAAGAAAACATGATTTTGTAAGCCTTTGGTAATGAATATTGCTGAGGTGTAATGAACAAGATTTTGGCGCCTAACCCCTGCTAGGTGATCCATCAAAGAACATGGTCCATGACTGATGTGTGAGAAGCATGATGGAATCATCTGGGAATTCGATCCTTAATGGTTGATGATCTATAATAGGTGCCTCAGCCAACTGATCTACAATTGCTTTCCCTTTGATATCTTTTCTCTCGACATATTCAATATCAAATTCACTAAGGAGCGTGACCCATTTAGCTAGTCTACCTGTGAGGGTAGCTTTACTGAGTAAGTAATTTAATGGATCAATTTTTTCAATGAGCCTTGTAGTGTGAGAAAGCATGTAGTGTCATAACTTTTGGGAAGCGAACACCACCACCAAGAAAGCTTTCTCAATTACAGAATAATTCATTTCATAGGAGACCAATGTTATGCTGATATAATAGATCGCTCTTTCTTTATTGTTTTGATCTTCTTGAGCCAATAGAGCACCCAAAGATGTATATGTAGCTGAGATGTATAATATTAATGGCTTCCCATGAATAGGAGGCATTAATATAGGTGGATTGGTCAGATATTGTTTGATTTGTTGAAAGCCTTGTTCACATTCTTTGTTCCATTCATAGGTCACACCTTTATGTAGAGTTTTAGTAAATGGTTGTGACTTCTCAGCTAGCTACGAGATGAAGCACTGGATAGATTGAAGTTGACCTTGAAGACCTCTATTTTTTTTGATATTGCGAGGTGGAGCCATTTTGATGATAGCTTGCACCTTTGCAGGATCCACCTTGATTCCTTTCGTGGAGATGATATAACCAAGCAATTTTCCTGAAGTTACTCCAAATGCACATTTCTTAGGATTAAGACACAGTCTAAATTTTACCATATGATCCAGTATAGGGCCTAGATCAGTGAGATGTGATTTCTTGTCCATGATTTTAGCAAGGGTGTCATCAACATAGTCCTCCATTGTTTTGTGCATCATGTCATGAAATATGGTAGTGATTGCTCTTTGATACGTGGCCCTAGTATTCTTAAGACCAAAAGGCATAACATTCCAGCAGAAAGTGCCCCATGCACAAGTAAAAGTGGTCTTTTCTTGATCCTCTGGTGTAATTTTGATTTGGTTGTAGCTAGAGAAACCGTCCATTAGGAAGTACAGTTCGTATCTTGTTGTCATAGCCACAATCATATCAATGTTGCATAGTGGGAAATAATCCTTTGGACACGCCTTGTTGAAGTCCCTAAAATCTATGCAGACTTTGATATATTTGTCATGCTTTGACACTGGAACTATGTTGGAGATCCATTTTGCATAATCAATTGCTCTGATGAACCCATCTTTTAGAAGTTTCTCCAACTCTGCCTTGACAAGTAGAGCCACATGTGGATGCATCTTTCTAAGATTTTACTTGACTAGTTTTACTCTAGGAGCTATTGATAGGTGATGCATGATAAGATTGAGATATACACCAAGCATGTCAGAGTATGTCCATGCAAAGTTTATCTTTTTCTCCTTGAAGAAATCTGTGAATTCCTTGAGTTCTTATGTAGACAATGATTTAGCCACGTGAATAATGTATGGATGTTCTTCTATACCCAAATTGACCAGCTGAGTTGGATCAATTAGCACTGATGAGCATTCCTAGAAATGACTCAGAAGTGCATCAAGTATCTCATCCACAGACACCTTAGAGAGGTTTTCACATATGGATACGTCTATTCTTTTTACTTTTTTTTGGCTCTGATACTGCCACAATGTGGTTTTCACCATTAGAGTGCCTATTTTTTCTTCTTTTGATTTTATGACTAATATACTTGATATCAGCCTCAGTCATGTTGACACTTTCTTCACTAGTGGAGGATGTTATAGGTTCAACAACATTAAGCTAGTAGGCTAGAGCATAGTCATTTTGGAATGTGAGGACTTCATTGGATGAGGAAGGGGAGTTCTAGTCTATTAGCTTGGGATGTTGGAGTGAGAGAGAAGTGATGGGTTCAAGTGCATTCACGATATATTTATCAAAAGTGTTGACTAGTAAGCTGAGACCTAGAGCGATCTCATCCAAAGGTGTATTCAAATCCTTTTGACTCCTAGCGACCGTAGTAGAAGACACGTTAACGTTTATGGAATCGGACTCATTAGACCTTTCACTAGACCCTTCACCTATGTTGAGAAGCTTTTCATAGGATCCTTCTGAAAGATTGTCGAACTCATATTCATGGGAATTATTGTCCGAACTTTGACTGGGATGTTTGCACCATGAAGATTTGGGAGTTCTTGTGACACCAACCTGTTCTTGCTCAAATTTCTCTTGAAACAATGGTGGTATGTATCTTTCACCTTGGAAGCTAGGATCTTCTGACACTTTCCATTGTTCATATGTCAGAGTGGTAAATGGAATAGTGACATTGGAGTCACTGCCAGCCTTGGCTGTACTAGCATGTATCATGACATCATTTGGCTTAGCAAAGAATGCTACCGGGTCTAGAGGAATAGGATAAGGAAAGCAATCCTCATCGGAGTTATCTTCTGGGGTGTCAACTGTAGTTGTGCCTTCAGGTTCTGGTGGAGAATCTAATTTTGGCATAAATTTGTTGATCCCTAGATGGAACGGGATCTTCTTGAAGCCTAAACTAGTTGCGTCTTTTGTCTTTTGACCCATAGCTTTAATAGGTTCCACTAACCCATTACCATTAACCCCTATTGGGCCACTCCCTTTGTATCCAAAGCATTTCATAATTTTAAGACCTTCACTATTGGGATCTAGTTCACGAGCTGGGGCAGTCTATTCAGATATGTCCTTTCCTTTGTAAAGACAAGCTTTAATAGCTCTTTCCTCATCTTCATCTTCTAGTGGTGTTGAAGCTCATACAAAGACACCATCATAAACTATTTTAGGAGGAGTAGTAGAAGATTTATTTTTCTCAGAAGGTCTCCCATAAGAATGAGGAGACGAAGGTAGAGCTTGTAATGATAGCATAGGTTCTATTTGACACCCCCCATGCCTATGTCTTTGATTTTCAAAGTCTGTTCCATATCTCTAAGCTTGGCATCATAGAATTTTGTGTATTTCCTATTAGTAGGAACAAGACTATCAACTGACTGTGTGAGCACATTACAAGAAGAGCCCATACTAGCAGAAACTGTCACCTCTGCACCTTGGAAAGAAAACTTAATGCACTGATGATACGTAGAGGGAACTGCTTGCATTTCATGGATCCACGGTCTTCCCAACAGGATGTTATAAGCAAGGGGAAGGTCCAACACCTGACATGTGACATCTCTTTCAACCAGTCCAACCTAAATGGGTAGCACGACTAAACCTTTAGACTTTATTTCTTCTTTGTCATAGGCCTTGATAGTAATTCTCTTGTAGGAATCTATGTGATCTTCATCATAACCTAGCTAAGCGAGAAAGTGAGCAGAGCAAATATTGAGACCAACACCATTATCAATAAGGACACAACAGACTAGTTGTTTGCCAATCATGACCTCTATATGCAAAGGAGCATTATGCAGGTGACTAATTGAATGATAATCTTCTTCTAAGAAGGAAAAATAGTGTGATGAAGTCAAGTGACCCACCATGGATTGAAACTAATCAAGATTGATGTCTTTGGGGATGTTAGCCTCTGCAAGGGCTTTATCCAAAATCTTCCTGTGAGAATGTGAGATCTTCAACAACTCAAAGATGGTTATTTGAGCGTTGGTTCTGTTGGCACTCTAAAAAATTTGTGAGGAATGGGACACATTAGCATGCATTTGTACTATTTTGCTTTCAAGATGCATGTGGGAACCAGGTGTTTTCTGGGTGGTTTCATAAAATGCATTTGTC
>MU226072.1:435064-460877 GCA_018584345.1 Thuja plicata | reverse complement strand
AAGTAAATCCAACCTTTATCTTTAAAAGCGTTTAGGGTTAAGGGATGTTGACTCTAGTCATGATACCCCTTAGACCCTCTTGTTTTAATATTAATATGTAAATTTCTCTTTTAAAAAAAAAAAAAAAAAAAAGTTGTTGCACTTTGGGCGTGAAAGTTTGGGGCATGACAGAAACAAGGACTCTTTCTCTAATTTCTTTCTCGTTCTTCAAATAAAATGTCCACCTAAAGTAAAGTTTGTCTAATAGTTCTCTTGGAACATATTTACCTTCAAATTCTATTGGTACATATTTGAAGTTGTACATTTTAGCAATGATGGCATCCTCAATCTTATTTTGATCTTCTTGATTTAGTTTTAGCCATTTTATAATGCTTGGATCTGTAATAGATCCAGAATTTGCAATATAAACATAAATTTCATCAATAGTTTCAGTTTCTTTTACCTTGACACTTTCAGCTTCAATAGCTTCATCCTGCACGGTGTCCTCTATGTCCTCTCGGGTCCTAATGATTTTTCTTTCTTTCTTTTTTTGACCTCTCTTCGGTGCGGGAGCTTTCCTCTTGTAAGTCCTTACCTTACCTTTCTTCAAAGGTGAAGGAGTGGAATCCTTTGAAGTTTGGCTTCTTGTCCTAGAAGTAGTTGTTGTCCTTGGCCTTTTTGTTGGTAGTGGAGGTGGTGAATCTAACTCTATTTCCTCAGAGTCATTCTTTTCTTCATCTCTACCGACAGATAATTGTTCTTTGGTTTCCTCCTCTTGTTCAACTTCTTTATCTTGCTCAATTTCTTCTTCAGTTGTTGATAGAATATTCTTGAGATTCTTCACCATCTTGTCCTTCTTCTTGACTATCTTTTTGACAACTAGGCTTGATTTAATTCTTGTCTTGGCCTCTTCATATGTGCCAAACCTGGGTTGTTTCTTATCTAGTGGCTCATTGATCAAGGCATCAATTGCCTTAGTTGCAAGATCAATGTTGATCTCATACTCCAATGGTTCTAACTATGTTGTCCTTGGTACAATAGGCTTAATGTATGTATTGTTAGTGTCAACCATGAAGCATATCTCATCCTTATATTGTTTAATGTTTTGCTCGGGGATTCTCACCCTCCTTTGCATTTCATCTTTGAATACATTAAAGTATTCATCCATGACAGTCTCAAAGTTATCACCCAGTGTAGCAATGTGCTCACTGATTTGCATGGTGACCGGTTTGGTGCTGTCCCATTTAATATCTCCAACCGACGGGAATGTCTCTTGAAAATAAAAGAAGATACACATTATTAATGAGCCAAACTTACAATAGTTTGACTTGGCATTCCTGATATTCTTTAGGTTTTCCTTCAACTGACTCAGGAGTAGCTTAGATAAGTCTAATTGTGTCCCCTTCTTTACAATTTTGAACATTGTATCCATTACACCTAATGCTATGTGGTTTAATTTTCTTTCTTGGAAGAATTTATAGCCCAAAATGCATGCACCGAACTTGATTTCATCATTGGTTATTGTTGTTACTTTTAGTCCTCAGCCATCCCATTTGGGTCCAGTCATTTTCTCAGTGGATGCTTTAGTGCCTTGAATTTATTGATTATGGGGTAATTGGTAACTGCATGGATGACATCTCAAGTTATTGCCTTCGGTTCATCCAACCATAATTTTTTGTTATGCATTCTGCTTGGCACTAACTGAATCCATTCAGTTTTGAAGACCTTTAGAACCATTAGGGCATTGGTGAGCCCTTTCACTTGATGTGGAAAAAAGTCTTATTGTTGAACTAGCTTGGCTCTGTTATGAGATCTTTCTCCTAGATCTCTTAGGGTATTCACAACCCTAAACTAAGGTAATTCACTCTCAACTTTGCCTCCTCTTCAAGACTCAGTCGCCCATTGAAATGATTTTCATCTCCTTCTTGCTGAACCTACACAAATAGATTCATTCTATTCACTTATTCAATGTTTTCTGAACATTGCTTTCATTCTCTTCCCTAGCCAGACTATTACCAATCTCACCTAGGGTAAGATCTCTAGACTCTTTGTTGTTGCTTCTCCTACAGAAAAAAAAAGGAAACTATGTATAAGGGATCCTCTCAAGTTCCATCCCAACACATGACTCTCACCATGGATTCAGGAACCTCAAGGGGCCATTAGTGCTTACAACATAGAATGGGTGAAGTACTAACAATTTACATAATAGAAAATAAAGTAACTAATCTACTTGTATGCAAAAGGAACCACAAAGAAACTTGATATCTACTAAACACATAGTCTGTAACTTCTCATTACTGGAAACAAAACAAAATAATACAATAATTTGTAAATCTCCAACTTTCCTGTAGCTTCTCCTCTTCTTCAATATCTACTCTCTAGATCTCTAAAATGAAGGCTTGGGATGTTATTAATAACCATCCTCTCATAGGAAACAACCCTAACTGCCCACATATTCACAAGCATCTATTTAAGAACTGTTACAATTGACCATACTATCCATAAAAGACAAGATCCTCTTTTCATAGGCCGTTATGACTGAATATTGTCGAGCAATGGTAATGCAAGCCGAGCGCCAATCACAATCAGTGTTTTCCGAGCTACAGTGTTGGCTGAGCTGCAGTGTTGGCTGAGCTACTAGTGGTGGCCGAGCTATAGTGTTAACTTAGCTGCAGTGTTAAATCAGCTATAGTGTTAGCTAAGTAGCTTATAAAAGGTTCTTGATGCCTTGGTTGGATTTCTAGAGGCTTACAAACTACCTCACACACACACACAACTAAAGGAAACCAACTAAGAAACCTATCTAGACATGGACTGATCTAGTCATATCCATCTTAGGGAAATAAAACAAATGACCTTCTAAGGTCTACACAAACTCTCCTGACTTGGCTAGAGTCAGTACATACCAGAAATAAAGAGCTAGGGCTTTGAGTTAGGTGTGCTCCTACACCATACGCCCCCAGAAAAAAGAAAGGTTAATCCATCCTTGGATTGAGCATGTTTGGATCAATGCCCAACCTCTTGAAGTCTATTTCTCTGATCCAAGTAGCATTAACATCCTCTTTTTCATGCCATTTGACAAGGTGCTCCATATAGTCTTTATTCCTAGTCTTCTTGTAGGCCCTTGAGTCTAGTTTCTTTTCACTTGTCATAGATGGAGTAGGGGTTAATTTTAGATCTTTTATCTCTTGTATTACCTCTTGAAGGTTCTGATTAGCATCTTGAATTGGTCTTTTGTATGCTATCAAATCTGCAATGTTGAAAACTGGTGACAACCCAATGTCTTCAGGAAGCTCCACCTTGTATGCATTGTTTCCATACTTTGCAAGTATATTAAATGGACCTAGCCTCTTCATCTGTAGCTTGTGAGGAACACCTTTTTGTATAAGCCTATCTTTGTTCAAGTGTACTATCACAAGGTCTCCAATTTGAAACTGAACATCCCTCTTTGTTGCATCCACCTTTTGCTTTACCTTTTCAGCATTTTCAATCAAGTTCTTTCTCACACTTTCATGGACTTCTCTCATTGAATGAGAAAAGTCCTCAGCATATCCACTTTTCTGCATTCCTTATTTTAATTCTCTAAGTTCAAAAATTCCTCTTGGGTGAAAGCCATAAAAAATTTCAAAAGGACTCTTACCAGTTGATCTATTTAATGTATCATTATATGCATATTCATCTTTCCCAATGAGTTGGTCCCATGCTTGACCATACTCCTTTGTGAGGCATCTCAGCAAGTTACCAAAACTCCTATTGACCACCTCTATTTGGCCATCTGTCTGCAGATGGTAGGCAAATCCAAAAGACAAGTTAGTGCCAAGCTTTTAACATAAGGTCTTCCAAAAATGGCTCATGAATTTGATGTCCCTGTCTGAAACAATACTAAGTGGGAGTCCATGTATCCTCACCACTCCACTAAAAAACAACTGAGCAATGTTACAAGCATCATGAATAGTCTTGCAAGGTATAAAATGTGCCATCTTACTAAATCTGTCCACAACAACAAAAATACTGTCATATCCCTGCCTTGTTCTGGGCAAACCAACTACAAAATCCATGCTTATGCATTCCCATGGTCTGGTTGGGATTGGGAGTGGTTGATAAAGACCTACATTAGAAGATGTGCCCTTTTATTTTTGACACACTACACAACTCTCAACATACTATCTAAAATCTCTATTCATTCTAGGCCAAAAATAGAACCTAGTGACTAGCTCTTGAGTCGTACTGACTCCAAAATGACCACTAAGTTCTCCATTATGTTTTTCTTGGATAAAATTCTCTCTCATAGACCCTTTAGGAACAAAAAGTTGACCTCCTTTAAATAATAAATCATTATACAAAGTATATTTAAAAAACTCACCATGAAAGTTGTTTTTAAACTCCTTACATACCTTGTAGATCTGAGCAAAATCTTCATCTTTAGCATATAGGTATTTGAAGCTATCAATACCTATTCTTTGTAGATGAACTTCTTGGACTGTGAGCAACCTTCATCTCAATGCATCAAGAACATTATTTTGTACTCCCTTTTTATGCTTGATATTGAAAGTGTAGGCTTGTGGATACTCCACCCACTTCATGTGTTTGCTACTAAGTTCATCTTGAGAGTTAAGGAAGCTGGGAGCTTGGTTATTAGTATATACTATGAAATATTTTGGCAGCAAGTAGTGCCTCCACTTCTTGAGTGCTTGGACTAGAGCATATAACTCTAAGTCATAAGAAGAGTACTTCTTCTTTGCCTCATTTTGAGCTTCTCACTATGGAAAGCTACTGGTCTTCCTTCTAGTCTTATGATAGCCACAATGGCCACATTACTTGCATCACATTCTACTATTAAAATCTTATCAAAGCTTGGAAGAACTAGAGTAGGCAACTCTGTTATCTTCTCCTTGAGTGTTTCAAACACTTTGTCTGCTTGTGGTGTCCATTGAAACTTTCTCTTCATCCCAACTCTAATGGTGTCTAACATGGGTGCACAAATCCCACTAAAATGTCTAATGAAATTTATGTTTAATACTGAGCTAAACCATGGAAAATTCTCACCTTAGTTACAGCCTTGGGAATAGGCCAACTTAGAATGGCATCCACCTTTTCTTGGTCCATTTTGAGGTTACCCTGTGACAAAACAAAACTGAGATATACAAGCTCCTACTTCATGAAGTCGCAATTCTCCAAATTGATCATTAGCTTTTCATCATGCAATTACTTGAAAACAATTTTCAAATGCCTAATATGCTCCTCCTTAGTTTTGCTGAAAACTAAAATGTCATCTAGGTAGACAACAACAAACTTACCAATGCATTCTACCAATGCCTCATTCATCAACCTCATAAAAGTTGAGGGAGAATTAGACAAACCAAATGGTATTACAAGCCATTCATACAATCCTTATGTAGTTTTGAAGGTTGTCTTCCATTCACCTTCTTCATTTATCCTGATTTGGTGGTAGCCACTCTTAAGATCAATCTTGCTGATGTACTTTGCCTCCCCTAAACAATCCATTACGTCTTCAATTCTGGGTATTGGGAACCTATACCTAATGTTGATTCTATTAATGTCTCTAGAATTAGTACAAATTCTCCAAGCTCCTCCTTTCTTAGGTGCTAAAACAGTAGGGACTACACATGGGCTTAAGATTTTTCTAATTAGCCCTTGGTCTAATAACTCTCTGATTTGCTTGGCTATCTCCTCATTTTTCTGAGGGGTCATCTTATAGGTTGCTTTTTTGGGTAAGGTAGCTCCTGGCATGAATTCAATATTGTGGCTAACAAGTCTCTTAGGAGGTAGGGGAGTGGGCTGGCCATCATTCACAATATCCTTATACTCTTCAAGTATTTCTTTTACCTCATTTGGTATCTCTGATTTCTTGATAGTAACTTCATCTTTTGGATTCAATACGAAAGCAAACCCAACTCCTTATCCTTCTTCTAGGGTCTTCAAGAACTCCTTCTCACCAACCATGAGCACACTTGGAATTGATGTCTTCATCTCTCCTTCTTCTATCAAGGATTGAATTTTGAAAGTCACCCCATCTTTCTTGAATGAGTATGCATTCTTTGTTCCATCATACATGGCTTGCCTATCAAATTTCCATGGCCTTCCAAGTAGAAGGTGGCATGCATGCATGGGAAGAATGTCACATATAATTCTTTCTTTATACTTGACAATGGTGAGCTCTACCCATGCTTGTTGTCCTACAAACACATGTTGTCCTTTGTTGAGCCATGTAACCTTGTATGGGTTTTCATGTGGAATCCTTTTCAAATTTAACTTGGTGCCTGGCTCTTCACTAATAATATTATCAGTTGAGCCTGAATCAATAATGACTCTACACAACTTCCCTGTGATCTTGCACTTCGCTCTAAGGAGTGTTGTCCTTTGGCTTGGTTCTTCTTTGCTTGGCTGTCTGATTAAGGTCCTCTTTATCATGAGGTTCTCACCTTCCTCTGATTCTAATGGCACCTCAGATGGCTTTTCACTGCAACTTGATTCTTCTTAGACATAGTTAACTCTCTTTCCACCTCCTTGAGAAGTAGAACCTTTTTTAGGACACCCATAGGTAGGATGCCCTAGCTGATTGCAATGGTAGCACTTCATGGTGGAAAATTAGGATTCTCCTCTTCCTTGATTGTTGTCGCTCCTTCCTCTCCAACTAGTGTTATAGCCTCTACCTCTGTTGAAACCTCCTCTATTTGAGTTTCCTTCCTGATTTTCAATGAGCTTGTTCTCACTTTGCTGCCTTGAATCTGATCCTCTTCCACCATAGCCTCCTTGTCCTCTTCCTTCCATACCTCTACCTCTTCCTCTAAATTTTGATTCTGATTTCTTTTTGTTCTTCTCTTCCACTTTCAATGCAAGTTGGAAACACTTATGGATGGTTGTGGGAGTCCACAAATTTATTTCCTCTTGGATATTCCATTTTAGGCCTCCAAGATACCTAGCCTCCTTGATAGTCTAATCCTCTTGGACTCTTGACCTCAAGCACATTTTTTGGAATTCTTCAGTATACGTAGCCACATCCAACTATTTTTGTTTCAAATTTTGCCTATTCTTGTGTAACTGGATTTCATAATCCTCAGGTAGGTATCACTCCTTTACCTTGTTTAACATGGCCTTCCAATTTGAAATTGGATGCTTACCCATCTTCCCCCTCTCTTCTTGGAGGTATTTCCACCATGTTAATGTTGAACCTCTTAACCTTGAATTTGCAACTTTTACCTTTTGTGCTTCAGTTATGCCCTCACATTCAAAATGATTCTAAATACAGTCTATCCACTCCACAACTAGTTCACTGTCCATTTTTCCATTAAAGAATGGAATTCCTTCAAGACTTTTGCCTCCTAGAGCTCTGAGATCTTTTATAAATGGCTCCTCACTCATTGGAGGGTTTGGTTCAGGTATTAAGTCTTCTTCATCAACTTTATGCTTCCCTCAGCTGCTGTTGACTTTATCTCCATCTTTGCTTTTAGTTGCATCTACAACTTCTTGAAGTTTTACCTTCATCTCATCTAGGGCTTCTTCATTGAGTCTACTCCTTTCCCTTTGATCCTCTATCACTCTCTTCTGCTCATCTACTTCCTTTGTAAGCTCTGCATTGGTGACCATCTTGTTTTCACCTACTCATACTACTGGCTGGAACATTTACCACAAGCCCAACCAATTCAAGCTTTGATACCAATATGATGTGGACAGAAGTCTTGTTGCTGTTACAGAACCAACTTGCCTCTGTTCTTAGATCTCTCTCCTAGAACTCTTAGGGTTTTCACAAACCTAAAATGAGGTAAGTCACTCTCAACTTTACCTCCTCTTCAAGACTCAGTCCCCCATCGAAGTGCTTTTCATATCCTTCTTATTGAACCTACACAAATAGATTCATTCTCACTTATTCAATGTTTTCTGAACATCACTTTCATTCTCTTCCATAGCCGGACTATTACCAAGCTCACCTAGGGTAAGATCTCTAGACTCTTTGTTGTTTCTTCTCCTATAGAAAACAAAAAGGAAACTATGTACAAGGGCTCCTCTCAAGTTCCATCCTAACACATGACTCTCACCATGGATTCAGGAACCTCAAGGGGCCATTAATGGTTACAACCCAGAACGGGTGAAGAACTAACAATTTACAGAACAAAAAATAAAGTAACTAATCTACTTTCATGCAAAAGGAACAGCAAAGAAACTTGATATATACTAAACACATAGTCTGTAACTTCTCATTACTAGAAACAAAACAAAATAGTACAATAATCTTCAAATCTCCAACTTTCTTGTAGCTTCTCCTCTTCTTCAATCTCTACTCTCTAGATCTCTAAAATGAAGGCTTGGGATGTTATTAATAACCATCCTCTCATAGGAAACAACCCTAACTACCCACATATTTGCAAGCATCTCTTCAAGAACCATTACAATTGATCATACTGTCCATAAAAGACAAGATCCTCTTTTCACAGGCCGAAATGACTGCATATTGTCGAGCAATGGTAATGCAAGCTGAGCGCCAGTCGCAATCAATGTTTTCTGAGTTGCAGTGTTGGCCGAGCTGCTAGTGGTGGTCGAGCTACAGTGTTAACTCAGCTGGAGTGTTAAATCGGCTATAGTGTTAACTCGGCTGCAGTGTTAATTTGGTTGTAGTGTTAGCCGAGCAACTTGTCAAAGGTTCCTAATGCCTTGGTTGGATTTCTAGAGGCTTACAAACTACCTCACACACACACAACTAAAGAAAACCAACTAAGCAACCTATCTAGACATGGATTGATCTAGTCATATCCATCTTAGGAAAATAAAACAAATGACCTTCTAAGGTCCACACAAACTCTCCTGACTTGGCTAGAGTCAGTACATACCAGAAATAAAGAGCAAGGGGTTTGAGTTAGGTGTGCTCCTGCACCATCACTTCAATGTGTTTGTGTTCTTACTTGAGTGTTCCATCATCATTTCACATCTTCTTGTAGGCTTCTTCAACCTCTGAACTTCCTATTTCTTCTATCTTGCAATGTATGAAAGATCTGACATCTTCTACCAATAAAACCCTAGCTGGAATGCGTGAAAATGTACCAACATCATCGGGTTGTGAGGCAACCTCTAGATGGATCTTATAGTTGGGTTCCTCACATGTTGTGTTCTTGATGAGCTTGAACTCATCTTTCTTTGCATTCTTGGATTTCACGGTTCGTGAAGTCGATGCAATTTTTAGATATTTAGGGCTTTTGCGAATTGCGTAAAAAAAGAGTTGTCGGTCTTTGGAACTTACTGTTTACTACTTGCAAAGATTCTTGAATAGCTTAGGAGTATTTCATGTCAAGTCATGATTTCTCTATGATTCCTTCACTCTATGCTCAAAAATCACCTTGGTCACTATGCTTTGGGTATTCTGACAAATGAGTCATCATTGCCCTATTTATAGGTGTTGCCCTAAAACATGTGTCATAAATTCTTACCAACTCCTTAGTGTATGAAGACTGAGTTCGGCGGTGAAGACTTTACTTCCTTCGATGACACTTAAAATGTTTCAGAGTAGTTTTTGTTCACTTTGCTTTTCTCGAAAGGTTTCGGTATCATTGACAACTTGTTCATTTACTTTTTTACTGACGAGGCTTGGTGTATACTTAGAAACTTTTTATTTTAACTAACGCTTCTTGGTAAGTCTTGGAAATTTTAGCTTTGAGTGTATATTGACGGGTTTCAGTATATATGCCCGAAAGCATAGTTATCACATATTTTGACAAGTAAAACCATGATACATCTTTCTTATGATAATTTGGCATTATATCAACATATTATGGAACAGATGTAAAGTAATAGATTGGGGTAATGCAGTTCCATACTTACTTTTTTTGCTTAGGTGGGGGTGGTGATGTCATCAGATCCATTGGATGGGGTGTCACCATTTGCATTGCTTGTTCCAACTTCATCATTGATTGAATATTTTCTCCACATCTTATCTCTTGCCCTCTGAATATCTTCAGTGGTGTTTCCATTGGGATATGTGCTTGTCTCTGTCATTTGGTCTCTGCAATCTTTCTTGAGATGAACAACTTTATGATAATGTAAGCATGCCATTCCGGGGTTAGTCCAACCTCTAGACTTTCTAGTCCACTATCTCATACAGTTTTCATCAATGTGACCATATCTTCCACATGTTGTACAGTTTGTCCAAGTATTGTAGTCCCATACATACTGATTACTGACTCTCTTTGGTTGATAGGGAGTTTCTTGACCTTTAGGCTTCCATGCTTGTCTTTTATTTTTCTAGCATTGAAGAGTTCTGTGCCCATTCATTTTTCATTTAGGAAAGTATTTGTCCATGTAGGTTTCCTTCTTTGGTTGTTTCATCTCAGACTTACATTCATATGCCTTATGTCCTTTCTTGTAACATTTATAACAGAATCCTATGAATGAAGATGTAGATTTAGGAATACCTTTCATTTTGCCTCTACATACATTTGATGAATGGCCTTGCTTTCCACAGTGATTGCATGTAAGCTTTCTTAGTCTTGAATTTGTGTAAACATTCTTTGGATCAGCTTGATTTGATGATTCTCCATTCTTGATAAAACCTAGACTGGTATTATTGTTGACTGTTCGTTGTCCATCAAGAAAATCATCCATTCTTTTATTTCTCTCTTCAGCCTTTTTGATAATTTCATTATGTTGTTGCTGAATTCTTATTTCATGTTTCAAATTTTCATTCTCATCCCTCAGTTCACCGACAGCTCCTATTCTTTCAATGAGTTCCATATTAAATATATTTTCCTCTTGACTCATAAGAATAATCTGATTTGTAATCTCATGGTGATGCTCTGCAATTATTTGTATTTCAGACTCTTTTTCTTGTATCTTTTCTGTGATATTTCTTCTATCATCAATAGCTAGTGTTCTTTCTTGCTTAGCTTGTCTAGCATTGTTCATGACATCAATCATCCTTACCATCCATGTCTCTTGACTGATTTGTAGAGATTTAACTTGTCCAGCTAGATGTAGATTGATTTCAGTTAGGCTTGTGATGCTTTCTTTTGATGTATCTGATGCTTTTCTTGTAGTTGATCCTGAAGACTCAAAGAAATCTGGTATCTCTTCCTCATGATAATCTGTCTCATTGCAGCGGGATTCCATATTCTTTCTTTCATCTAGCAGTTGTCTCATGCTAATTCTAGCTTCTTTATACTATTCAAAGAACATATGAATTTCAAGATTTTTATTCTCAATATTTTTATCAAGTCTGTACTTCTCCATTGTATGATATTTTCTCTTAAGCCTTTAATCTTTCCAAGAAGATACTTGGATCTGATACCAATTGTTGGAACTAATGGGAAGTATGTACTGAGAGAGGAGGGGTGAATCAGTACCTCTAAAACTTTTATATCCCTTTTATCAATTAACCTTTGGAATCAATTGTATATCCATTCAATCTGATTTAAACTATCTTTATGTGAGTTATATCAAGTCATAACATTAACATGCACATGAACATTCATAGAAACATTCATGAAAGTAAATTGACACATAACACAAGATATGATATCGCAGGAAAATTTTATGAGGAAGTAAAAACTACAGTGGGTATGGCACCCACAAAATCTTCACTATCTACAGATTGGAAGGGGCCGATTAAGGCTAACAATTTGATCACTTCTGATGATCTACCCTATTAGGAGTATCGGTGGAGACTTGTTAAATTCTACTCTATAAGAACTTTAGCAACACTGTTGAGTGTGCACTCGGTTAAGAGATTTGATGTTGGATGGTTAAATCCACCTTCCTTGAAAGGATTTTTACACTTTGCTCCACTTGTTAGAATGATAGAAAAATACAAATTGACCTGGTAAATGCAATCTCCTATTGCTGATACAGATCCTATTTAGTTCACATAAAAATATTATCACCTTAACTATGAATTGAATAATACCTCTGATTCTCGGTATGCTCTGTTCTTGGTTCTTGATAACCAAATTCATCTTTTGTTGTCCCTATTCTTGAAACTCTCAATCTGATCCATAGATGTGCTCATCTGATTCATTCATGTTCTCCTCTCTCTTCACATCATCTATTCATCCTTCATAATGAATTATTGCATCATCTATTTATAGATGGATTAACTTCATCGAGTTATGATAAAAATAATGTTAACTCTAAGATCGGGTTTACAACTTATACCTAGATCTCCTAGTGTATGTGTTTTAAATCAGTTAGACTGATTAAAGAACTTACATTCACGTATCTTATTCCTAAAGAAATAAATTTAAAATAATTAAATATCCTATAAATAGAATACACATGCTTTATCTAACGTGGAAGTTAGGTCCACTTTTTGCAGCTACAAGTGACTTTCAATTCTGCCTGTCGGTCATGCTTGACTGTCCTTCGGTTTTGTTTTGTCGGTTGCACTGTATCTATTTTTTTGGTCTGCACTATAACTTGCATATCAGGTTCATCTGTCAGGTTCCACTTATCTTTCTATCTTTTCAATTTTGGTTTACACACTAATTTTGGTTTACACAAGATATGATATCGCAAGAAATTTATATGAGGAAGTAAAACTACAGTGGGGATGGCACCCACAAAATCTTTGCTATCTACAGATTGGAAGGGGCCGATTAAGGCTTACAATTTGATCACTTATGATGGTCTACCCTGTTAGGAGTATCGTTGGAGACTTGTTAAAGTCTACCCTATTAAGAGCTTTAGCAACACTGTTGAGTGTGCACTCGGTTAAGAGATTTGATGTTGGATGGTTAAATCCACCTCCCTTGAAAGGATTTTTACACTTTTCTCCACTTGTTAGAATGATAGAAAATTATGAATTTACCTGGTAAATGCAATCTCCTATTGCTGATATAGATCCTATTTAGTTCACATAAAAATATTATCACCTTAACTGTGATTGAATAATACCTATGATTCTCGGTATGCTCTATTCTTGGTTCTTGATAACCAAAATTATCTTTTGTTGTCCCTATTCTTGAAACTCTCAATTTGATCCATAGATGTGCTCGTCTGATTCATTCATGTTCTCCTCTCTCTTCACATCATCTATTCATCCATCGTAATGAATGATTGCATCATCTATTTATAGATGGATTGACTTCATCGAGTTATGATAAAAACAATGTTAACTCTAAGATTAGGTTCACAAGCTATACCTAGATCTCATAGTATATGTGTTTTAAATTAGTTAGATTGATTAAAGCACTTACATTCATGTATCTTATCCCTAAAGAAATGGATTTAAAACAATTAAATATCCTATAAATATAATACACATTCTTTATCTGATGTGGAAGTGAGATCAACTTTTTGTGGGCTACAACTGACTTTCGGTTTGGTCTGTCGGTCATGCTTGACTGTCCTTCAGTTTTGTTATGTCGGTTTGACTGTATCTGTTTTGTCGGTCTTCACTGTAACTTGCATATCGGTTTCCTTTGTCAGGTTCCACTTATCTTTCTCTCTTTTCAATTTCAGTTTACACACTAACTTGTGTCATCGGTTCTCTTTTGCACTTAGTCATCTTCAGTGATCTCTTAGTATCGGATATTCGGTTTGCTCATGTCCTGTCTTTCGGTGTAAGCTTACCGACAGTGTAGTTTGCATACTAATGGAAAATTAATGTCATATATATATATATATATAATCTTAAAAAAGATCAAAATGCATTTTAATATTTAACAAAAATAGTTGCTTCCATGGTAATCTATGTCATAAAGATACAAACATAATATTTCATCTCATAGAACAAATCTTATCTCCTTAATTATTAATGAACATTTAACTTTTTATATTATGATGAAATGAAAGTGTGCTATATTGGACCTAGCTTAAACATATGTGGTGAGAATTTCTCAAAATGTCTTCCATGAATTATTTTGGGTTACATCTCTCTTTTCACTTGGAAAATGATGAGATAACATGGGAAATAGAAAATTCAAACTAATGAAGAGCCAACCATGATCATGATTTACATTTGACGATGGTTATAATTGAGTTGGAGAAGAGCTCAAAAAAAATTGTATGATGCAATCCATCACAACCCTTTTCCATCTTTCATACTGGCATTTGAGGAAGGTTGCAAAAAAATAGGATTTTTTTTTGATTCGGAAGTATTGTATTTAGTCGAAAAGGTTGGGTAAAGTGCTAAATTGACTAGTTTAAGATAAGTAGGAGCTCACTAACAAAGGCCCAACCAGGCATCCAATTTGACACTCGACAATGATTGAGCTAACAAAAAAACATATCCAAGCTCATGAAAATGGGGGAATTAAGTTTTAGATAAATTCAAGAGGGGAGATTTTGTGGTGTGATAATAGGGCTTTATGTTGAAATCATTAGGTTTAGATTTTGTAGGGTTGTTTTTTATTTTGCAAATAATTTGGATTGTTACATTAAATTTAAGGGGTGATTATCTGATGATGGTGCTGGGTTTTATGCTTGTAAATTTATTAATTTAGGTGTCATAAATTTAGGTATGAAACTTTTGACATCGTTTCTATTGCATCAATAATTGAGATTTATTATGCTTCGATTTTAATAGATTGATGATTTTGTCCCATTATTCCTTTTTGAATTTTTGGGGATAGGAAAGGGGTTGGATAGCCTGATGGCCACATTGTCCTCCACCCCCCTCTTGTGATGTTTTTAGTACACTTTGTGAAACTATTGTGTCCTTAATAAGCATGCCTTTCTTACTTTTGACAATCATTTGATAAGTGGCTCAAGTAAATGGATGAATGTTATCTTCATTGGAGACCTTAAGAAAAATGTAACTAGTTTCTCAAATGTTATTGAATTACCTATTGGTGACAAAGGAATAAGCATAAAGTTGTCAATGCTAAAAGCAAACGAAATCATTTATTTCATGGAAAATGTTTTTTTTTGTTGGTAAAAATGGATATTGCCATTATATTATATTAATATGATTCAGAGAGGGTCTAGGAGGAAAGAAATAGTAAGAAAACCTCATTTCCTTGTCAAAATACAACATAGAAATCATATAGTACGAGTAACATATCGACCCAAAAAGTGTCCCTATCTCAAACCATACACTCGAGAATCAGAGAACCATAGCATTAAACCCCCTATACCCTAACCCACAATATGAAAGGTATGTATTCCATAGATAAAAACATCTGTGTGAATGATTATTTCAAAAAAATAGATGTATCACAGCCCCCAAAAACCCAAAAAACCCCATAGGACCTAACCCATCAGCCCCTTGGATTGACCAAACCATGGCAATGACATGAGCATTGGTAGATATTTCAGGAAGATGCCAAGTCAGCTGCCAAAGAATGAGTAGTCAAAGTACCCTTTGAGGTCCCTGCGTTCGGGCTGGAGGACGCAGAAAGGTTGTCATTGTTGGAAAATGCCAAAATGCTAGCCATACTATCAAAGAGGTTGTAGGCATTCATTATTATTGGCACTGGGATGAAATCTAACAATAGCTCTATGTTATTCCAGAAAGCCATCGAGTCCCTGCCAGTAATTCCTACCTTGAAAGCATCATAAAGTTTGACAAATTTAATGTCCTTCTTAGGATGGATCAGAGGGAATAGGCCTCCAACCCAGGCTTGCGAGCCCCTATGGCTATATCCCATTACAACATGATGGATGCTCTCTACCATCGTAAAGTCTACTCTGACCACCTTGTCCACCATCTTCATAACTGGGATGTAATATTTCATTAAGCCGTAAAAGTTAGAAAGGAAAACAGACAACAACTAGGAGTGGAATATTCTATGAGGAGAAGAGGGAAGTAGGACGTGCTCACCAATGACACTCCAAACAACATCAACCACTTCATCCAATAACATGTTGAAAACCACTCTCATATGGTGTTGCAGATAATCATCTGGAACCAGAAACTCCCAATGGTGAATTTTGTAGATGGATCGACAGGTTTAGGTCCGTGTACTCCATGGTAGCCCAAAATTGAAACACAACTAGGTGAACCCAAAAACACTTTCAAAACACAACCAGTATGGCCCAAAAACCATTTATCCAAACACCCAGAGCCGAAAGAATGAAACCTACAAAGAAATTATGTGAATAAAAGGAAGTCCTGCTTTTGTGTTAATGTGATTGCCAACCCTATACACACATGGAAAGATTCCAATCTATACTTGGGAGCCTGGCAGCCAAGTGATCAATTCCCAAGGTAACACCTTAGCTTAAGGAATTAAACCAGCGCCGACAAAGAGAATAAATATCCTGAAAAAAATGTACCAACTCACATTCCAAAGTGATGCCATGAACCCAGATACCCACTGCGAGAAGAAAAAGAGACATGCAATTTTGATGTGCCAAATCAGGAGTAAATCTGTTAGCCAGTGCCATCTAATTCCAGCCTCCTAGGGATAATAAAAATATGTCTATGATCACCTACGATGGCATATGCCTACGCAAGCACACCACATTACATGTCTTTTTGTTAAACATCCATGGGAGAGGTTGTTTCTCTCTCCACCCAATTGATTCCCTTTTCCAAGATTAGAAAACTGACTAGGAATTCATATTCCAAAAAAATTGGGCCACTATCCAAGTCGATGCCCTTGTTGGCTAACCAGTCTACTAGTATGTTTTCCTCCTTGAAGCAATGAGAAATGTTTAATTCAATGAATTGTGAGAGTAGATTCCTAGCATCATTGAGGATGTATTGAATCTCCCAACTAGGTGAAATTTGGAGCAAGAGAGCAGATGTGATGATCTGGGAGTCCCCCTCCATGTGTATATTCTTGACTCCCTGTGAGACAACAAAAGATAGGCCTATAAATAGATCCCCAGCTTTTACAATGTTATTTGAACCATCTAGAATATTTGTACTAGCAGCTCTAACTAATTTCAAATTTAATTCCCTCAAGACATATCCAACCCCCAAATCCCTAGATTTCCCTTAAAATCCCCATCAAAATTGAGTTTATTTCCTTCCCTTTTATCCTAATATTGATATTTTTATTATTTTTGTGTTTGGGAATGATTTCAAGTTTAACCTTCAAGAGAATGTACTTCAAGTTCTTGTTGGAGGGCTTCGGATTTATACAAAATGAAACCTTTCTATTTGTAGATGAAATTTTAGATATGCTCATAATTTAGATGTAACTAAATCTACCCATGTTTTCATGTGGTTGTTACGTTTACTTCTTGAATTTTGGGATGATGAGGTTTCTTCTTGGATTGCTAACTCTTTTAGGAATTTCATAATTCCGTATAAGGTGACAAAAGATAAATTTAAGCTTGTCCTTTTTAGGTTATGTGTCAATATGAACACATTTTAAATTTTACCTACAGGTGCCAGCAAGAAGTTGAGTCCACTTTTTGGCCAAAACGTGGAACTGGTTTTCCTATTTTTTCAAATTTGTCCTATTTGACCTAAAGATTTGGGGCACTTAGACATTGAATCTTCCAAAAAGTAACTGATATAAAATTTTAGAATTCTAAGTCTACTTTCCAAATATGTTATTTTTTTAAATACCCAGATGATAAATTTCAAATTTCAATAGGGATTACTAAAACCCTCATTTTAAAAGTCACTCTTACGACTATACCATGTGTGTGTTCGACAAGCGAAATCAGGCTCAGATGAAACTATTTATCTAAACCCTTTTGGGAAATGGTAACACATACAATATTAATGAGAATATTTTTCCATATTTTTATGTTAAATATTTTTTTTATTAATTATATATTGGGCTCAATCGTTGTTTATAAAACCTCTTGTGTACGACAAGCATAATTTGCCCTAAACATATGACTTTTTAATAATTTTTTTGTAAAAGTGTGTAGAATTATGTTTAGTTTGATGTCATATAATTTATTTTTCAATAAACTTTAAAATAAAAAAGTTATTAAAATTACAAATTAGCTTGTATTCTCTTTTCTATAGACTTGTTTTAGTACAAAATGATTGAAAAATAGAAATATTAATCAAATTTAATAAAAAATTACATATTATGAATCTTCATTGTCTGATCTATAGTGGGTTTTTTTTTCATCAATAAATTCCCCTAAAAACCCAATCCTATTTGTGGCCAAAGTGAGTTTTGTGTGTGCATATGGACATGGCCTTCAACATTGAGGTCAAACCAGTTCCAAAGCCAAGGGTCGGTTGACCAAGCCTTTCCCAAAGCTAAACCTGAACCACTTTTGGTGGAGAAAATTTCAATTTTAGAACATGGAGTCACGTTATAACACGGGGTGACATTTTAAAAATGAAACATCACCCCGTTTCATAATGTCACCCCATTTCATTTTGTAGTTGTTGGAAATTGGTTTAAAACAAAATAGGGTGATGTTTCATTTTTGAAACGTCGCCCCATTTCATAACATCACCCTATTTCATATTTGGCCATTTTAAAAAAAAAATATGCTATGTTTTTTTATTGCATCAGCAATCTTATACTTGAAGTACGGACGACATCGATCGATTCTACAGGTTTTGGATAGTTTTTCGCATTGACTAGATTCTATTCTCCATTTGAAGGCATCAATGATTGGGAGCATATTGAAATTTTTTTTAGAAGTTTAAACTATTGAAGACACTCTTGTGATTGATTTCAATTATTAATCTTGGGATGTAAACAACATCAAAAGAAGAAAAAAAGGAGGGTTATGAATGATGAGGAAATTCAAGTGGAGAAAGAGAAAGTGGCTAAACATCAAAGAGATAGAAGAATGAGGATGGACGAAATTAATAGTAATGAAGCTTCAGGATCCACAAAAATTGAAGATTCAAACATTAAAGATACCATGGGAGATACAATAGATGCAGAAGATGCAAATATGAAAGAGGTGAATGCAAGCATGTCATTGAATGCACCTTGTAGTGATGTTCTAGGTACATCTTTGACTTCACCTTTGAATGATACTCAACCTACGATAATATATGATAATATTTATAGAGACTTATTACTTGCATATTCTAGAGATGAAATTGAATCAATGAGGCCTAATCATATTTTTCAACTTAGATAATTTTAAAATGAAAATCCCCCTATTGTTGTTGAAAATGAAGAGCCTTTTGTTGTTGAGATAGAAAATATCCCTCATGTTGTTAAAAATTAAAATCATTTTTTTGATGCAAATGAAAATCCTCCTAATGTCATTGAAAATGAAAATCCTTTTGTTGATGCAAATGAAAATCCTCCTAATGTTGATACAAAGAGCAACGAAATTCCTTTCCTAAATGAAAATGAAAAATACTTTTTACATATTGAAAGTAATATTTTGAATGGTCTTTCTGGTAATCTTTCTTTGAGGCATATAACAAAATATGCTAATAAAATATACGAAGAATTTTTCTATTGGAAAAAATTAACATTTCAATGTCAACTTGTGATTCAATTGATGAGAATGTGGAAAATGAGAAAAGTAATGAAAATACTAGGCATTAAAGTGAAAAAAAAAATACAAAAGATTCATATGTTAAACATGCTATATCTACTGTTGCTAGTGCCATTCAATCTATTGGAAAAATGAGTCGATCAAAAGATATCAATGTAACACGATGAGTCATGACAACTGCTATAGTCAATAAAAACACTTTGGATAAAAAATGGTTAAAACTATTAGTGTAATTTTAAACATGCATTCTAAAACATTGGTAAGAGCAACAAGGAGAAGATCAAGTATTGAAAATGATCCAATTAACCAATGTTGGATTTTTAGTGGTAGACTCCCACGATCTGACATGAAATTGAGTCCTAAAATCAAATCATTGCTTGAAAAGTATTGGCATGATAATACAAGGGTTTCATCTAATGCGAGAGATGTTTTGAAATTAAGAGTGAGGTGTAAAATTTGTGATCCTCATCCAAAACACTTATTAGGCACAACACAAACTGAATTTTATAAGAAATTTTTAGATGAGGTTATGTTACCTAGGAAAATTACTCTTAGTCAAACATCATTTGAAAAATGCAAGCCTTGGTATGTGAAAATCAATAAGCAACAAATATCTTGTTGTTGCAAAACACATGTTCAATTTCGTTATCACTATGATGTTTTTTGATATATACGGTGTAGTTTACATGCTAACAAGATTATGAAGAATTGTGACATTAATATACCACCTGAGACAATCAAGGAGTTTGTAGCAATTTTTTTTTGTGAAAGATAAAATAGGGAAATGTTTTTCTTAAGTTCATGTATTTCTAGACAATGCACTAGTAGTGGAATTTTTTCATTAATTGGACATTGCATTCATGAAATTAGTGAAAATGATTTTGGAAAACAATTAGTGGATGTTAAAAGATTTAAGAATATTGAGTATCCTCTAAAAGATGGAAAAATTGGAAAGAGATGTGAATTAATCACAGAAAAACTTAGTGTAAATGCATTCATTTTAGAATTCAAGAGTAAGATTGTTCCAAAATACGTGAAACACTCTCAATATTCTAGATGGCTCGATGGTCAATTCCGCACATGTAGAAATACATTTCCAATTGGTACTATACTATCAGTGGTTGACTTTGCAGAAAATTATACTCTTGCTCCACAAGAGGAAACTCAAGACCAATACTACAATTCAATGCAAGTGTCTATGTTTTTTCATATTGTTTATATACATGCACATGATAGTACAGAGGATGATAGAAGAATCATGAGGAAGTATCATTTCTACTTAAGTGATAATCGGATGCACTCGCCAGAGTTTGTTCAACATTGTTTTGAAATTTTTTATATTAATTTAAGAGAACGCGAAATCCACATGAGAGAACATCTCATATGGTCTGATAATTGTACGGGTCAATTTAAGAATGCTCGAATGTTTTATTGGCTTAGTACAACTCACAAGGAAACCAATATACCACATATGTGGAGTTTTTTTGAAGCTGGATATGGTAAAGGAGAACATGATGGAGCTGGTGCATGTGTGAAGAGAATTTTGGCTAGAGAGAAATTAAAATTTGAGGATGCAGCTAAATTTAAATATGCACATGCTATTGTGGATTGGTGCAATTCAAGATTATCTATAGCATCAAACGAGAATCGTACAATTAAATGATATTTTCATTAATTCAAGAAAATGAAATTCCACATAGACTTGACTATCAGAAAACTAGTGGATCATCATCATGGCATTCATTTAAAAGTTCAGATGCAAGCACATGGACTTTGTGGACAAGGGAGCTTGCATTCTTTTGTCAATTTTGTATTTCAGGTGATTGGAATTCTTGCGAGAGTAAAGAATGGGTCGAAGAGTGGAAGCAAAGATCGCTAACACCTGATCAAATATTTGCATCAGAGGAATTCATATTTCATATCTTGTACAAGAAGGCAATTGTATTTTCTATATCAATTTATATTTGAATTCAAATATTGGTATAAGTTTGTTTTTTGTAATTAAAATATATGGTAATTTAATTATTGTCAATTTATATTTCAATTTGCAAGACATTTGTATGTTTTTGTTGCACCTGAGAACAATGAAGAGGAAAAAAAGTATTGGTTGGCTAGATGCGTTGAGACCAAACATAAGCTAGTACAACCTAGAGAAGATGATGACAGTTTTCATTATCCTATAGGTTCAGTGGTGGTTGTTGGCACCTAGTTACGAAAATACCTAACAAGGAAGAATGGTTTTCCTGCATTCGAATACTATGAAAAACATAAGATGATTATACACTGCTCGCATTTGCTTTTGAAAACTAATATAAAGCTATCGAGATATCATGGGAGACCGTTTAAGAAAAATTTGTGGTCGATTTCTATGGAAGAACATGAGATGATTATAGATGCACTGCAGAAAAGAGAGGATGCATATGGTACAATGGAATAAGTATATACAGGTATTTAGATATATGCACACTTCTAGAATAATTGATAACATTTTATATAATTTATTTCATTTTTAACATCACCTTAACATGTCATAATCTTGTTATGTATGCATTGCAGAAAATTGAGGCTTGTGGTACAATGGAATAAGTTTAAACACAAGTAATTATACATGTGTATTTTTAAATTTTTTGATAACTTGACATATATTTTATCTATTTAAATACTTGCATTATCATACCCATAAGGCATCCCCTTAAGACAACCCAATTTTTTCTCCCTTTAAGATATCCCCTTAAGACTTCCCCTTAAGTCAACCCAATTTTTGCACCCCTTAAGATATCCCCTTAAGATATCTCCTTAAGACTTCCCCTTAAGACGTCCCCTTAAGACTTCCCCTTCAGTCAACTTAATTTTTTCCTCCTTAAGATATCCCCTTAAGACGTCCCCTTAAGTCAACCCAATTTTTGCACCCCTTAAGATATCCCCTTAAGACTTCTCCTTAAGATGTCCCCTTAAGGCTTCCCCTTCAGTCAACCTAATTTTTTCCCCCTTAAGATATCCCCATAAGATATCCCCTTAAGACTTCCCCTTAAGACCTCCCCTTAAGACTTCCCCTTATGATATCCTTGTGAGCCATTATCCTATCTATCCTCTTAAGTACATTTTCTTGATTTCATGATTATGTTTTCCAAAAGATTGTAGTTACTTATTAATTTTTTTTCTATTATTGCATATTGCTAGTTGAATTTTGCTTCAGGTATATAGCGACACCATTTTGTTTGAAGAAATTTTAATGAACGTTGTTTTTAAATACATGGTAAGTATGTTGATATTACATTTACGTACTCACAAACATTAATTTTTAGTTTAAGTTTTCTTCATATTTACTATGTTCACAAAATTTTAGTTAAGTTTATTAATTTTTTTTCCTATTATTGCATGTTGGTAGTTGAATTTTGCTTCAGGTCCATAGCGACACCATTTTGTTTGAAGAACTTTTAATGAACGCTGTTTTTAAATACATGGTAAGTATGCTGGTATTACATTTAAGTACTCACAAACATCAATTTGTAGTTTAAGTTTACTTCGTATTTACTATGTTCACAAAATTTTAGTTAGGTTTATTAATTTTTTTCCTATTATTGCATGTTGGTAGTTGAATTTTTCTTCAGGTCCATAGCAACACCATTTTGTTTGAAGAACTTTTAACGAACGTTGTTTTTAAATACATGGTAAGTATGCTGGTATTACATTTACATACTCACAAACATTAATTTTTAGTTTATTTTTTCTTCTTTTTTACTATGTTCACAAAATTTTAGTTAAGTTTACTAATTTTTTTTTTCCTATTATTGCATGTTAGTAGTTAAATTTCGCTTCAGGTCCATAGCGACACCATTTTGTTTGAAGAACTTATAATGAACATTGTTTTTAAATACATGGTAAGTATGCTGGTATTACATTTAAGTACTCACAAACATTAATTTGTACATGCTTTTGACTTCACATTTACCATGTCTACATAATTTTAGTTGCTTATTAAATATTTTTCTATTGTTGCAAGTTGCTAGTTCAATTTTAGTTTAGGTATATAATGATGTCATTTTGTTGATGACCTGAATATTTTTATTATTGCACAGACCTATATTGGTATATTATTAAAAGTACCAAGGACATGTTCATTCATTCTATCTTGAAAATCGAGAAGCTTTTAATTTTCACATTGTCTTATATCTTGTTCTTTTTGTCATTTTCTTTTAATGTCCAAATTGTGCACAATAGATATATACATAAATTGACCATCAAATAAAGCATGTAAATAAAACCCATGTAAATATCAAGTGTCTAAAATCAAGTGTCCATAACATAAAATATCAAGTGTCTAGTATCAAGTGTTCGTAACATAAAATATCAAGTGTATATAATATAAAATACCAAGTGTCCATAACATAAAATATCAAGTGTCCTAACTTATCAAGTGTTCGTAACATAAAACATCAAGTGTCCATAACATAAAATATCATGTTCGTAACATAAAACATCAAGCGTATATAATATAATTTAATATGCATGAAATCGAGAATCCCTGACGTCCAAAGTCCTCTTCAGTCCACGTGAATGAAGACCATGTGAATGGCTCTATTAAAAAAACACCATAGTTTAAAAATTTAATGGCTCTAATATATATACATAAATTCAATGTTTAAACTACTCAAAATTATCTTAAAAAATAACTTTAATAACATTTATAAAAATTAACTCTTAAGAAGAACTTATTTAACTTATTACCATGACATTTTGTGTGTCTCCTCCAATATCCTGGTGGACATCATGACCTGTCTCATGGTGTTGTCCCTCTGGGACTCTATCAGCGTGAAATGATAAACACCAATACTATAAAAAATGATTTTTAATATTTTAATACAACTTATATAAAATTGAGAAGAACAATTTAAAATTACCATCTGGACATCCATTTCTTGACTTGGTCCCTCTTGGGACTCAATCTATGTGCTATCGCCAACAACGACCTACAAATACAAAGATTCACAAATTTAGTTGTGTAGGAAATTGCACTAATTTGTAGTAAGGGGTTAAATTGTGCTTTAATACATGGAAAGTCATTGATAAATTTTGAATTTAAATATTACAAAAGATTACTGATAGTAAATTACCTCTGATGGCTCGACATCCAGTACAAAGGACAGTGGTGAACCACTGGGCATAGTGTGTCTCAGTGGATCATGATCCCCTTTTTTAACAACACATATTTTAAGAAATGTACGGGTTTAACACTTGATTGAAGGAAAAATTAAAAATTTACTTCACTAATCTCTTGATTACTTCACTAATCAACACCAATACTATAAAAAATGATTTTTAATATATTTTAATACAATTTATATAAAATTGAGAAGAACAATTTAAAATTACCATCTAGACATCCATTTCTTATCTTGGTCCCTCTTGGGACTCAATCTGTGTGGTATTGCCAGCAGCGACTTACATATACAAAGATTGACAAATTTAGTTGTGTAGGAAATTGCACTAATTTGTAGTAAGGGGTTAAATTACGCTTTAATACATGGAAAGTCATTGATAAATTTTGAATTTAAATATTACAAAAGATTACTGATAGTAAATTACCTCTGGCGGCTCGGCATCCAGTACAAAGGATAGTGGTGGACCACTAGGCATAGTGTGTCTTAGTGGATCATGAACCCCCTATTTTACAACACATATTTTTTAGAAATGTATGGGTTCAACACTTAATTGAATTGTGAATTAAAAATTTACTACATTAATCTCTTGATTTCTCTAATTATACCCCATGAGATGTGCCAACATGCGTCGAGGAAAAAATGATCCCATCTAGTCCTGAGCTCGATGGCTCTCCACCCATAGTCTGTTCACAAGCACATACATGGGTGCAAGCACAAAGTTGAGTGCCAATTCCGCGGAAGTCCGCGGCAAAAAAAAATTGGCAAACAGAAATGGGCACCCATTTTTTAAAAAATAGGTGCCCGTTATGGTTCGGGTGCCCGAGCCGTGAATATAAAACGGGTGCCTGTTTTGAAAATGGGCACCCATTTTGGTTCGGGTACCCGTAGCAAAACGGGCACCCATTTTTAAGAAACGGGTGCCCATTTTTTAAAAGTATTTAAAATTTGTTTTAAACCGTTTTGCAAATCATTTTTACAATTTGCAAAACGGGATTACGTTTTTATCTGAACGGGTACCCATTTTTGAGAGCTACCACCGACCCCCCTGCTGCCATTTTTCCTATTACAGGTACGTATTATTGTTTTTTATTAAAAATATTTTTAATTATTGTTTTTAATTAGTTTAATGTTTAAAATTGTATATTGTGTTTAATGTTTATAGTTTTTGAGAGCTACCACCGACACCCCTGCTGCCATTTTTCCTACTACAGGTATGTTCAATAAACTCTCTCTCTCTCTCTCTCTCTCTCTCTTAGAACTAGTTTAATATTTAATGTTCAATACGTATATTATGTTTAATGTTTGAAATTTGTTCTTTTAATTGGATTACAGTTTAAATT
>MU226072.1:408407-427342 GCA_018584345.1 Thuja plicata | reverse complement strand
ATATATATATTAAAAAACTCACTATTAAATTACTATTCCTAGTCTCCCCTTAAGATTCACTAGAAATGAGTTTAAGGATATTAGAATCCGATAATCATAACACTTTACAATAAAATCATCTTTGACACTCAACATCATTATATATAAAAGAAAGTAATATTTTTAAAGACATGCATTGTAATGCCTATATTGTGATGAAGGCACATAAATGGTGTTGTATTTTATTTTTCAATTAAAAAAAATTCAACAATATGAAAATAACTTAATAAAATTATCCTCGACAATATTTATTTATTTATCTTTTAATCTTACAATTTAATTCTTAGTCTATATATAAATCTTAAACATTTTGCTGTCTTGTATAAAATATAAATCTGAACTATGATTCACGTTAAATGAAAGTGACTAAACTCTATATAAAACATTGTATTTTGTGTGAAATTTTTAATAGCTGAATTTTTATAATTTGCATCCTATTATTGTTAAATCACAAAAAAATCAACAAAAAATATCGTATTTTATAAATTTGAAAGTTTGTTTTCAAGTTTAGCCACCCCATTAAAAAATCAAGGAAGAAAGTATTAGTGAGATCGTGCTCACGTCATAATTGCGCGATGGTAAATGGTTTTGAGCCCTTAAAATTTAGTAGTTCTCTTCTCACTAAACTTTCTTTAAATTCTGATCATCGATGGCTCTTCATTACTTTTGACTTTTGTTTTCTTTCCGCGTTGTCTCATCATTTTCCACGTGTGAAACCACAAATAATTCATTCGAATCCATTGAAACAAGACATGATTTGAAAGGGATTCGGTGAATGTGAGGAAGGGCATGAGTTTAATCTAATTGTTATTATTAATGTTAGTATTTAAGTAGTAGTTAGCTTCTTTTGTTTATAAGAAATTTATTTTTGTGTGCAATTACATGACATCATAGAAGACAACTCTTGGTTTGGAATCTAATAAATAAAAATTTATCAATATTGTTTATATTAATAAATATCTAACATATTTTTAATTGGAAAAATATTATATTTAATTAAGAGATGATCGAATAGTTGAGCATCCTAATTTGGCACTTCTCAAAATCATACATGGAAATTTAAACTACTCCTAGTTTTTTACATAGCTTACTTGGTAAGTCCCTTGCTTTTAACTAATGTTTTAGGGTCACGACATCAAATATGATTCCATATCAATTTGTTTTTTTGCCAAGGTGTCCAGAACGACCCCACAAAAAAGTTAGACTTGTAATTGTGCACTAAGGCATAACTTTTTGTTAAATGATGTGGCATAACATGATTGGTTATTTTTTAGATCTAAGGAATATATTTTATTCAATCACGCATAGTTATCATCAACACTAACAACTTTTAAGTCACAACTATTGGTGCAATATTGTCAAACATATTGGACATTAAACCAACAAGTGCGCTTATTGGAGCATGTCTAAGTACTAAGTCATTTCCGCTACTTTTTCTTAAAAATATCTTATATCAATAACATATTTGTAAATGAAAACGTACATTAAATTGTAATACTAAAATGAAATTAGTATATTAATGTTATCTTCTATTTATTCATTGTGTTTATTTTGATGGGAATGTTTAAATGTAATAACACACATTGATAATCATATACTCTTTCATAATTGATTTGTAACTTTTTTTTTGAATTATGAAAAATCAAAACAATTTTTTTTGAAAAAGCTTAGAACTTATAAAAACTCTTAGGACTCACCCATGGTAATGATATTTATGCGACTCATTAATGATGAGGTAACTATAAGTGCATTTAAATGTGTTGTGATCCTTTACACATATATAATATCTAAACACAATTTCAAAATCTTGGTCACAAGAACAACACTAAGACATAATAAAAAGAATATAGTAATATTACTAAATAAATTTATATAAGATAAATCAAAATAATCCATAAAATATATTAAATGAAAGAAATAATGAAGCATGCATGCATTCACTAATGATACCTATATCTTGAGAGAAGGAATGAAGTTGATGATTAGGAAGATTGCCAAATGCTCAAGACCCTATTTGGTCCTTCAATGTCTATAGGTAATCCATAGAAACATAAATTGGATTAAGTTCAAATGATGGTCATTTATTTTTACTCTCTAAAGAGACAATTAACATGTCTCTTGTGTATTAAATTATGGCTTATCTTGGTAAATTTCTCTTAGTAGCCTAGACAAATTCAGTGAAATGTCGGAGAGATTTATCTCCTTTCAAGAGAAAAAGTGTTTCATAAACAACACTTTTAAGTTAGCATATTATAACTTGTCTCAAAAAATTTATGATCTGCTAAAATATAATCTTATATCATAACATTATTTCAAATTATAAAGTAACAATTAAAATCCAATAAAATTAAACTATACATAAAATTGAATAGTTCTTACCTTTTTTATTAATATAAAAAAATTGTTTAGGGATTTTATATCAAGCTCACACAATTATTGTAGCTATTCAATATAAGAGTATGAGCTTTAACTTGAAACCTCTTTGATTGAGAGCCAAGGACTAAGGAGTGCCCATTCTATAGAAGTTGCTTAGGGCATGATTCAAACTTCATCTCTCATAGTGCGGGGTCCTTGCATTTAATAAGACTCTATCATTTAGAATCATTCAATTTTACTAATAGACTAATAACTTTAAAAGTGTAACAATTCATTTGTAATTTATTGTCTTGAATTATAAATTTATCTATACCTAATTACTATCTGACTTATTTATTTAGCCTAATATATATGAAGAAATTCTTTATTTCATTTAAAAAAATGTTGACCCAAAAATATGTCTTTTAGTGGATGTTCTCAATCTCTTTTAGGACGAAAAGTTAGACTCCAACATTTTATTATGAAAATGACACCTAGATAATTCCGTGCTTTCTTATCATACTTTGAATAAATTTTGTCTTCGTCTTTTTGTAGACTAGTCATCAATTTTGGCAATGGTTATGCAGGAGCCAAAATGGACCTAATTGGACAATTTGTTTGCATTTATTAATTAAATTAAAAATCACAACACAATTATTTTGTGAATTTTAATTTATTTAATAAATATAAACAAGTTGTCTAATCAGATGCATTTTGGCCTCTATCTAGACATTCAGTGTCACAATTTTTTGATAGCAACTAATAATACAATAAATTTGACTTTTACAATACCCCAGGAAATACTTTGGAAAATCTCACGATGGTGTTTTCAAACTCGAAGAATCTTCTCTTTCCAGACTTGTGCTCATATTTTATACATGTTTGAACCGAAATATTCATGTATACCTGGATAACATGGTTTCCCTGACTCATCACCCGAGGAGAATTACGTACATTCGACGTCATCATATCTAATGACGTAACCGTGACATTGCTTCCATGTCAGCAAACTCATACGCCGGTGAAAGTTGTGATCCTTATAAATTAGCCGGACCTTATTCAACTCCAATATATCTCATTATTTGTAAAGAAAAGTTTGAAAATTTGGTGAAGATGAACATCATGACTCCTTTTGTAAAACCGCGGTTTGTGGCAAAGAAGATGTTGGGCAGAGAACAATACGAAGGAGATGGTGCCACCGTCAGGCGCAGTATTGGCAGGTACCCCATTATTCCCCAACATAATTTAGGGTTCCGATTTCTTTGTTGCGAGTAGATCACTAAAAGCATTCTTTCATTCATTCGCTTATCTATCTAATTATGCTCTTTGCTGTGAACAGACCGGAGTTGAAGTTTTTGGATCCATTTCTGTTACTCGATGAATTCTCAGGTTGGTTGGTCTCTGCCCTAAACCATTGCTTACAAGTGTGATTGTATTTCATTTAACAAATCAAATATGTGTGTTTGTGTTGCAGTTAGTGCTCCTGCTGGCTTTCCAGATCATCCTCACAGAGGTATATATGTGTTGGATCTAGACACCATTCGATTCTGTTTTAATTGCTATGGTCACACTGATGATTTGATAATATGATTTGGGCAGGTTTCGAGACAGTGACATACATGCTGGAGGTACCATCTTTTCTCCCTTCCTTTTCCACTTTTAGGAGCATCAAAACTGGAGTGGTTGAGTATGGCTGTGTAGACATCTTTTCACTTTAAAATATAGTCAAGGTGGAAACAGATCAGCCAGTGGATTCGGGGAGATTCGAGATTAATTGATGATTAGTTCTCTTTCATTCTGATAATTGATATAAAATAAATTTGATACAGCCATATCCAGAAACTAAGTTGTGCTGATCAATATCATAGATTATGGAAATTTGACATTTTTAGCAATCCAAACTTGCTGCTCAGATCTGTTGTGGGTGTATAGAAGTTTTCTAAGAGAATAAGTTCTATGTTTTTTGAAACGCAGGGAGCCTTCAGCCATGAGGATTTTGTAGGACATAAGGGCACAATCAAGGCTGGCGATCTGCAGGTTTTGAAATCTCTTAACTAACCGCAATAGTTATGGTAATTGAATCTCTGAGATAGTCATGTACTGAGGGCTTTTATTGCAATAGTGGATGACTGCAGGCCGGGGTATAGTCCACTCTGAAATGCCGGCTGGAGAAGGAGTACAACATGGTTTGCAGTTGTGGGTTAATCTTGCTGCCAAAGACAAGATGTGAGTGGCTTCTCAACTCAATATTCATAGAATATCAAGTAAAACATTTTCCTTTAAATATGAAACGTTCATGTTTAAAATTGTATTGTTTTCATGGTGGTTAGGATTGACCCTAAATATCAAGAACTTCAAGGGAAAGACATACCCAAAGTTGAGAAAGATGGAGTGAAGGCAACTGTTATAGCAGGAGAAGCTTTGGGCATCAAATCTCCTGTCTATACGAGGACTCCCACTATGTATTTGGATTTTGAAATGGAGGCAGATGCTGTGCTTCACCAGCCAATTCCAGAGAATTGGAATGCATTTGTGTATGTGCTGGAAGGTGAGGCCAGATTTGGTTCTCCCAATTCAGCAGCAGTGGGTGCTCATCACACTCTTCTTTTGAGTAGTGGAGATGGGGTGAGTGTGTGGAATAACAACGTTGATAACAAGCCCTGCAGATTCGTACTGATTGGAGGGCAACCCCTAAATGAGCCGGTGGTACAGCATGGACCCTTTGTCATGAACACCAAACAAGAGATAGTTCAAACAATTCAAGATTATCATTTGGGTAGAAATGGATTTGAGAGAGCCAATGTATGGCATTCCCAGATTGGTCAAGTTTGATTTCTGTCTCATTCAATCTCTATTGGTGATTGACTCCATGCAAATTTGAACGTCTATTCTGTGTAATTACATTGTTTTCTAGCTTTATTTACAACAATGGGGCTTCCTTCCGGCATTCTCTTTCTAAGAAAATAATTCTTATAAAGGATGCTATGGGGAAATTAAAAAAAATGTATTCGTTTGTTTGAATGTATTTGCCTTGTTTTGGAACGCCCATTTCTTTCAGATCAGGTATGTTCACATACCTTTGGTAATAAGAATGTTTTAAGATATGAATTATGTGTTTTTAACAGCAATGTTTTTGAAAGTATATATTATCTATATGATTGTTGCTATTATTTTTTTAATTTCTACAATGGTAGAGAACAATTGCGAAGGGGCTAGGGGTAGCATAGTAAGTAGTGATTAATTTTCAAATGCACCAACCAATTACGAATTAAATTTTTCTAAGTTTTTGTTTTAAAGCTATGTTGGAATAAATAGAAGTGCAAGTTTTTTAAGTTCAAAATATGTAAAATAAAATTATCCGTGATTTGATTGGAGCTGCAATTGGTGGCTATAGATGAATAGAGAAAATTACAAATTATGAGACCAAAGAACACATTTTTCTCAAGGTCTCTAACAGGCTTGCATAAGGAATTATGCCTGTCATTGGGTGTGCAGGAGGCTTGCAAGGAGTGTTCAGAGCCTCTCACAGATTTCAGTACAAGAGAATGCTCGCCAATCTCGATTTTGTAAGACTAAGCAACTGCTTAAAAGTGTATGTGGTAGTTACAGGCAAGAGAAGGCACAAATATTCAAGTAGGAGGTGTGGAAACCTATGTAGGTAATCAGTGGTTTCGATAGCTAGCAATTAGGATTTTAACTGCATCGACAAGTTGACATAGTGGCAGTTTTTTCACGCAGAGAAGACATTGATAATATCACCAATGACATTCTTTAGCTACAAAGTATTGTGTTTTATGCGACGCTGCTTTGCCATATCCTATAGATTTCTCAAGCATTTTACAAAATAGGTGAAAATAATGGGAGTAGGGCTTTCCTGAGAGAAGGGGAGGTGAATCAGGATAGACAGTTCTCTAATACTTTTAATATAAATATGAAGAGAAACTTTTAACCATTCAGATCCAATATTAAAGTTACTGAAATAAAGAGCAGAAAATCAGAGCAAGATACAATTCACAATAAAGGAAGACACTAGATATTTGTGCTAAGTGGGAAACCCTCAAAACCTTTCTGTCTTCTCATAAGGAAAAAACCACTCCGATGAATCCTTCCGTTTTATTGAACAACTCTTTTGTTACAATGTTTTGCAGCTACAACTGCTAGGAGCTACAACTCCTACTTATTTCTTTACAAGGTATTGCTTTCACAAGGTATACATGTACATAAAATGCATATCTTGAATCATATACATTTATATACACATATAGCTATATAATTTTTCTTTCAAATCAATAAGTTCCTTTACATAGAGATGTGACTATGCACTGTAAAAAATAACTCTCCAATTGTTCACACTCGCACATACTTATAAATACTTTTAAAAAGCATGAAATGTTTTAAGAGAATCAATTACAAACAATTGTTTATCTTTACATGAGTATCTTCAAACCCTCCCTTAGAACCATTTTCAGGAGAATTTTTCATAAGAACTACTGCTGAACCAGAGCAACAAAATTTATTCAAAGAGCAGCAAAAAGAAGCTGAACCAGAATTACGGGTGATACCACAATAGTGGGTTACACTTTTTTGCCTAAATGGACATTGAAGTCTACATTTTGAGAAAAACTTTCACATTCAGATGTATATTGTCATTAAACTTGTTTGAAATCGGAAGATGAAGTAAACTAGAGTCTTTTAGGATTTTCTGTCTAGATTCTAAATAAAAAATTTTAATTGATTTTAATGGTTTTTTTTCTCTCCCACTAAAACTGCCATGTTGCTGAAACGTCATTTTCAAAAAGGTACAATGACTTCGTACAACATAACTTTTTTTCTAAAATAGATATCAATGCGCTTCTTTCGAATTTGGTTTTCTAACATCCATACGGAGGGCATGCAATTGGTTTGACGACATTATCATGATTTTTGCATATTTTATGAATGTTTGAAGTAGAGTCAACCGTAATTTTGACATTCCTTGACAACGTAGTTGATAACTTGTTGTGTATTTATCGAAATTCAAATTTTTTTTTGATAGAAAGAAGACTCAAAGCCGGAGGGCACTGTTATTTTAAATTTTTTTTTTTTCTATTTTCTACTATTTTTCATTGAACGTCAAACCTGAAAGTTTATATTCGATAAAAAACCTACATCCGATGCACGTCAAAATACATAGACCTAATTAATTCAAAAAATTACAAATCTATATTCGTTAGAAAGCTCATTCAGAGTACTTGTGTGATGCAAAAGGAGGAGTCCCTATTCTTCCATTTGAGCCTCGTGCTTGAGCCCCGAAGACATGAAAACTGCATATTGTTGTTAGCCTTTGTAGATGGCCTCAATTTTGGGGGTTTCGATAGAAAATACTTTCGATAGAAATTAGTTTCTTAGTTTAACATGCATATGGGTAAAAACATAGAAAATTTTTGACTAGTTAGTTTCAATCGAAACTAACTTAGTTTCGATCGAAACTGAGTTAGTTTCGATCGAAAGTAAGCAAAAAAGGTTGTTTCGATCGAAAATAAGAATGTTTCGATCAAAACAATTAGGTACTTTCTATCAAAAGTACTTGACTAAATCCTCCCCCTCACGGATTTTGTGAGGAATTCCTTCCTCTGAAAAAGTGTAACCCACTATTGTGGGATCACCCTTACCCAACTAAAAAAAAAAATAGAAAGAACTTATTTTTTTCTTGTGAGACATAACTTCTTAGCCTTTGGAATGGAAAACAAATGAACACAACTTCCACCAAAAAAATGTCAGTTTGTAACTGTCAAACAGGAAGAAAAACTATTTCAGGGCAACCGTATACAAGTTCCCCAACATATTACCGTAATGCCAAATATGTAGCCAAACACAAACCCTTAAGCTGGTTGTTTTGGCCTTCCTGGAGATTAATTGGGATTTTCAAATAGAAAAAGCTTATTCACACTATAACCACAATAATTTTACCAATTTCTCAGCTCATTAATCCAAACTTTTCATTAAGTTTCGAGTCTGATAGAACCCTTAAACATATTTCTTGTCTTGATCTATCAGAAAAAGCAGAGTGAAGGCGCCATACCTGTGTAAGATCATAAAGAAGTTTTACCTCCCCTTAATAACAACTATTTGCATACTGAAGAACAATGCTTTCCCCCTTTTTTTCAAAGTGCCCTTCGAACTCATTGTGACATGCAATAAAAACCAGATACAAAGAGGAAATAAAATGAGTCCAAGAATATCAGAGAGATAATGAAGTCAAATCTAAAGCATATACAAGACTTCTATGAAAAGAAATATACCAAGATACTAGTCAATATCTGGCATGCTGTTGAAACAATAACCCACAACCGATCTGGATAAAAGAATATAGTTATCTCAAGAATAAAAGAAAAAACCAGAAAAAATGGTAGCAATAGAATCACAGCACAGCTAGGAAGAACATACTAAAAACCCATCAAAAATAACACATTTGTGCAGACCCAAAAGTAACAGCCAAGCTCTCAATCATGGCAGCCTAAAATAGCATAGTGAAGTATTTTGAATGATTTTCTAGAAGTTCCTAATGAAAGCATAAAATCATTTGAAATTCACCATACATGGTTGCCAAGTGGCACCATAGGAATTCTGAAAAGAGGGTATGAGTATAACCTAACCTAAGAGTAAAGTAACCTTTACAGATGTTATTACTATTTTATTTCGCTGTCGTAGATGTTGAATCACAAAGTGCAGTAACTATACCATACATGTGACTTTTTTAATTACGTGTATGCCACGTAAGAGACATATTTTGAATCAATGGACAAATAATAGCCAACAAAATCCCCCATTGTCCTTAAGGCAAAATAATTTATTTAACCCCCATTGTTAATACCAAAAAATCACCTCAAAATCATTGAAATCACTACCTGTCCATACAAATAGATCACCACAAAATCACTGAATGGAACCACCATACTATTAAAGAAGAAATAATAACAACTTGTCACCTGAAAGAAACTATTGTACTATCTGAATGGAACCACTGTAAAAGTGAAGGAGCAATAATCACAACTCATCATTGAATAAACATCACTGTTCTCCCCACTTTGCATCAAGGAGACAAAAGAAAATTGCGTTTATGAACTAGAAATGTCTATGTAGCAGCAGAAACTGACAACAGACTCCCCCAAATGAAATTGAATCAGTGCAAGAAAGAGTGAGAGAAGACTCTCAATCTGATGTGTAACCATTCAAAAGTGTCCTTTGGTAAAGCTTTAGTAAAAATATCAGCCACTTGAGCTTGAGTAGGATCATAAAATAATTGAAATTCATTCGCAAGTACTTTATCACGTAAGAAATGAAGTTTGATAGCAACATGCTTGGTTCTAGAGTGCAAAACTAGATTTTTGCTTAGATGAATAACACTGGTATTATCACACATAATGGAAATGGGTTTAGATACCTGTATGCCCAAATCTGATAACTGATAAGCCATCCATATCAGTTTGACACAACATGCTACAGCAGCAATGTATTTAGATTCACAAGTGGATAATGTAACACAATCTTGCTTCTTGCTATGCTAAGACACTAACCTGTCACCAAGGAAAAATACAACACCACTGGTTCTTTTCTTTTCATCAGAACAACCTCTCCAATGTGCATCTGTGTAAGCAACCAAAGAAAAATCAGTACTATGTATATACCAAAGGCCATAATCAAGTGTCCCTTGAATATACATGAAGATTCATTTAACATCATTGAGATGTGACTTCCTAGGAGCATATTGATACTGAGAAACCATGCACACAGCCTCCATGAGATCAGGCCTAGAGGCTGTTAAATAGAGAAAACTGACTATCATGGATCTATATTCAGTTTGAACAACTGCAGGGGAAACATCAATTTTAACCAGCTTACAACTAGTTTCCATGGGAGTGCTTACTGGTGTACAATTTTCCATATTAAACTTCTTTAGCATTTCTTTTGCATACTTAGTTTGTGAGAGAAATAAACCATGTTCATGCTGTAAGATTAGTAAAACAAGAAAGAAGGTCAATTCACCCAAAAGATACATTTCAAATTCTGATTCTATAATGTTCGAAAATTGTTTTGATAGATCATCACTAGTAGACCCAAAAATGGTATCATCCACATAAATCTCAACTTCTAAGATGTCATTATTAACTATTTTGGTGTATAAAGTGCTATCTACACCACCACGAGTAAAGCCTTTTCCATTAAGATGTTTATCCAGCCTTGAATACCAAGCTCTAGGAGCTTGTTTCAAGCCATATAATGCCTTTTTAAGACGATATACAAAGTCAAGATGTTCAAAAGATTCAAAACCTTCTGATTGCTCCATGTAAACCTCTTCCTCAAGATAACCATTTAAGAAAGCTGTTTTAACATCCATTTGATAAATAGTAAATATTTGTAACTAGCATAAACAATAAATATTCTAATTGATTCCATTCTTGCTACTGGTGCAAAATTTCCCCCAAAATCAATGCCTTCCCATTGAGCATAACCTTTACACACAAACCTAGCTTTATTTCTCACAACTTTTCCATTTTCATTAAGTTTATTCCGAAACACCCATTTTCCACCAATAACATATTTATCATCAGGTCTTGACACTAATTCCCATGTTTTGTTTTTTTCAATCTGATTAATCTCATCTTGCATTGCATTTAACCAACACGAATCATTTAGAGCTTCAACCATTGTTTTAGGTTCAAAGTTTGAAACTAAACAAAAATGTTCAGCAAAGTGTGCATGTTCATCTGGTTTGGCTTTCCTTCTAGTTAGGATACCTTCTTCTTTATTTCCAATAACTAGAGATTCAGGATGTCTCTTGGCAATAATTCTAGAAGGAGTTTTTATATTTGTATTAGTTAGTTTGGGACAAAGTTCTTGATCCATGGATTCTGGAATATCTAACTCAACATAATCAGATTCTTGATCATCAGAATTATGTTCATCTTTCTGAAAAGAAACTTCTTCAATATCCTCTTCATTCTTTCTATTCAATACGAAACTTTCATCAAACACCACATGTATAGCTTCTACAACTTTGTTTAGTCTTTTATTAAAACACTTGAAAGCTTTACTGTGTGTAGAATACCCTAAGAAAATGCCTTCATCAAATCTTGAATTAAAACTCTCTAAAGCATCATTATCTTTTTTAATAAAACACTTACAGCCAAAATTTTTGAAGTTTTTAACATTTGCAGTTTTACCATGCCATAGTTCATAAGGAGTATATGTTGTTCTTACTCTATCTTGAGCTATGTTTAAGATATATACTGATGTATGTACAACCTCTTTGGGTAAACATACATAGCTGTGTCACACTTGAGGAGAATTTGGCTTGTTTCGGCCAGACCTCTTTCGGCTGAACCCCTTTCAGCCGAAACATGTCCGGCCATACATACGTGGGACACACTTGATGCCATGTGGCATCGATGTGGCAGACATGTTTTGGCCGAAAGGGGTCCGACCGAAACATGGTTCGTCTAGAACGCTTAAAATTATATATAAGCTGAAAAATTGTTTGAGCGACTTATTTGCACTGAGCACCTTCCAAGAATTGCAGAGTGGAATAGGGGTACTTCGACCGAAAATAGGTTAGTTTTTTTTTGTTTTTTTGTTTTTATGTTTTTTTAAATATTTTTAAGTTTTGTTTAGTTTTTGATAGATAAAGGAGCAAGAGGGTGCTAGCCCATGGAACAAAGGACTAGTAGCACATTAACAACATATTAATGGAACTAGTCAAAGAAGGTATAACATTTTAACAACATAATCACCAAATCTAATTCTACCCCTATCAAAAACATAAATCACAGTACTAATCCACAGGATTAAACCAGAGTACTTAAGATGAACAGTAGCATAAAAAGTATCAGTTATAAGCCACATAGGGCTACACAAAAAAAATAAAAACTAACATTATCCCAAACCGCAAAAGAGGGGATCCGAGGGCCAAGCCCAGCCAAAATTAACCCACACATGGACACCAGAGATTAGTTCTTCCCACCCAACTATTTAGATAGCAGGGTCCTAGCCCACTCCTCTTGCAGAAATAGGAACAAATCTTTATTGTCCTCATTCGCTTCCAGCCTGCCGGCCGCTAGCTTTTCCTGCACATTACAAAGGGTTGTAGCTGAAGCATGCATGACCTTTAGGGTGAATTTTTTGGTCCTCATGCAATGGTTCATCAGGTCCTGCATATTCTTCTTAATTTCCATAATATCCTTGTCCAAATTCGAGAACCTCCTTTTGAGGGTGCCTGTAAATTTGTTTTTATCCTCCATGGCCGTGGTATGGGGTTCCTAAGGAGGACTCGGGGGCAAGGTAGGGTTATTGGGGGTTTCCATGGTTTGCTGGAGGTTGTGCAGAGGAGTGTTACCAGTCCTAGGGGGACTCATATAGCCTTTCCAGGGACCATTCTTGGACTCAGTGGAGTGGGAGTCATTTTTAGACAGGGAAAGCTCTTTAGAGGTCATTTCCATCATCCTAATTTTACACTATTCCTTGGCAATTCTATTTGACCTCCAGCAACCCAAACCACTTAAGTCCACCTCCAGATTAACCTGGCTCTCCATCATTTTTTGTTTCTTGGGCCTATAATCAATCTAAGGAGTGTTGTCAGCCTCTTTCCCCTCTTTGTACTCCACAGACTCAGAGACATACGAATCCTCCTGACCCTCCTTCCTATTGAGAGGGTTTTTAACACATTTTTTTATGGGTTGTACTATTTTTATCAGCCAGCATAGGCTCTTGGGTGATACGGATGGAGTGGGAGGAGGAATGGGTGGAATTTTCAGTTTTGGCTAGGGGCTCCTCTTGGGGCATCATCTGGATAATCAAAGGGGGTTGGGGTGCCAGGCAGATAGATTTGTGAAACTGGTAGAGGCAGAGGAGGAGGCCCTGATGGAGGATAGGTCTATTAGGGTTTCCTTTAATATCAAGGACATTACTTTCTATGGAGTGCAGAAGATAGAAAGGAATGGAAATTAAATCCTTGTTCCTAATATGATTCAGGAATGGTAAGTGGTAGTTGTAAAACATAGTGAACTTACCTTCCAGCGTGAAGTGCTTCATCACAATGAGACAAATTTTTGGCCAGAAGTCCGGCAGCTCCTCTCTGTTGAATCCCCCATGTTTTCTCACCGGCAGCTCACCGTCCTTGAAAAATTGTTTGAGGCTGATAGGGTTGGCAGTCCGACTGGTCTTTTTGTATTTCCTCCCCACCATAGGGAGCCCCATTGCCTTGGTTATGACCTCTTCATTCAGCTTGAAGTGAATTCCCCCAACCGAGACACTCCTATTGTTCTAGGAAGAGACAAATTGTTCGGAGATTCGCTCGTCATGCCCACCTTTCATTTTTTCCATGAAACACCATATGCCAGTTTCTTTGCAGTAACGAGTCACCAATGCATAAGAAGTGAAAGCCTCGTCGATGTTATTAGGCTCAATGCGGAGAATGTTTCCTCCAATTTCAAGAGTCTGCTCCTGCGCCACAATATCTTTGAAATCTAAGAGCTGAGAGTTTTTGCAAGCCATAAAAAACCACTTGTTTTCATAAAGCCTTTCCGAGGAAAGCTTAAACATAAAATGCTTGTCTTGAAAATTTTGGAAAATGGGCTCCGTACCGCCAGATCTAACGGATCTCCAGGTGCCATTAATAGCAATAATAGCAATAATACCAAGGATAGCCAAAAAAACCCTTTGATTCAGACAACTCTTACTCCACACGTTTAAAAGGTAATGATAATTCTTTATGGGAATTTGAGTTCTCCTTTTCATAATCACGAAAATCACCCGAACATGCCAGCACATGATTGAGTAAGGATTCATAATGAATATGACAGCCTGACACATTTAAACAGTAATATTAATTTCTCCCATGATGAGTTGCTGAGTCACTGGAGGTAAGTCACTAATCACCCTCCAACTATTGAGTTTGATTTGTTTTAGGCCAATTGCTGCCATTGAGTTAGCAACCAAATTCCCGTCTATGTACGTGTGTCCTATAGTCGTGTGCTAGAAGCTGTTGAGAAGCTCACAGATCTCCATAATGATAGGTCTAGCATGCCATCTTGCACTAGCACCAGTATTGACGGCCTCAACAACCACTTTGGAATCCCCCTCAATTTCCAGCAGTCTGAGGTTCATTTGTTTCGCGAATTTAATCCCCCAGAGAAGGGTCGTTCCTTCCACCTGGGTGATAGTGCAGTTATTGATAGGCCCAACATAAGCCAACAGGCAAGTGCCATTGTGATCTCTCAGCACTCTGCCCCCTCCATGACCAAGATTATTTACCGCCCAATCAAAGTTTAATTTTTTCCATCCTCTGGGAGGGGCGGTCCATCTGGTAGCATTTCTAGCTATCCTTTTCGCATCATCGAACCTGGAGAACCCATCTAGGAGGTTCCAGCTGTCAGCAATTCTAACTTCCGAGGCAGCAGGAGGACAGAAGGGGAGATTCCATTTAGCCATCCTGGCATTCTCACACAGGAGCTTAGTTCCAATATGGAGACAGGTCTCAGGCTGGTTACTATTTTCTCTGAAAATCCTATTGTTCCTTTCCTTCCAAATGGTCCAGCATATGTGAGGGGGAAGCATACGCCAGAGGATTTGGAGCAGGGGGTTATTGGAAGGGGATCTCTAGTTTTTAAATTGATGCACTTCTCTGCCCAGGGCCCACAAGATACCCAATTTTCCAATAATCCCTTGCCAAATGCTGGTGGCATAGTCACAGTGGATGAAAAGGTGGTTTACCATTTCTTCCTCCTTCTTACATAGGACACATTTATTTTCCATGGAGAAGCCTCTCTTTATGAGATTATCTTGGGTTAGGACCTTGTCGTGCATTAGAGTCCACTAGAAAAAAATTATTTTTGGCGTGAGCTGAGGGATCCACACCTTCTTCCAGTCCCCTGGGTTACTCTCCTCCTTCAGAAGTAGGTTGTAAGAAGATTTAACAGAGAAAGTACCAGCCTAGGTGGGGGCCTAGATAATAGAGTCACCACGCCCCATAATTCTGATATTAGTCAAGTTTTCCATGAGATCCTTGGCCAAGAGTTGCAGGTCCGGTCTGTCCCTTAACCGATTAGGTATATCCATCCAGCCTCTACCATTGATGTAGCTGGAGACTCTATTACCCAGGCTAGGTCTGAGATAGTCCATAAGGGGTTTGAATCTGTGGCCCAAGTTAGGTTGATTCATGATCTAGTGGTCATTCCAAAATCTGATGGATCTCCCATTTCTAATTTGCCAAAAAGCTCCTTTAGACAGAAGGGTCTTACATTTACATAAGTTCATCCAGAGTTTGGATCCACTAGGGAGGTCACTGTTGTGGAACATCCTCCCGTAGGAATGTCCTTGGAGGTACTTAGCTTCCATTAATCTGCACCAGTCTGCCTTTCCCTCTATGAACTTCCATGCCACCTTTGTAGTAAGGGCCTTATTCATCAGACCTATTTTTCTTAGACCCAGGCCACCCATTCTTTTCAGGAGGCAGACAGTGTCCCAATTAAATTAATGTAGTTGCACTATTATTTAATATTTTTTGTTTTAATTTTGTTATTTTAAATTTTAGAAAATATGCAATATTGTTTTATGTAGATTTAATATTTTTTTTTCAATTAAGATTATATGTTAGTTACTTAGTTAATTGATTTAGTTTTATTACATTTGTTTCAAAATAGTAGGAAAATATTAGAAAACAGTAGGAAAATATTAGAAAATAGTAGGAAAATGTTAAAAAATAGTAGGAATGTGTTACAAAACATTAGGAAAATGTTACATTTGGAAAATTTTATTTAGTTAATTAATTTATTTTTATTACATATGTTTCAAAATATTAAGAAAATATTACAGTACATAAAACCAACATGAAACTGAAAAATAAATCAACATAAACTCTAACAAATTAACCCTAACATGAACCCTAAGAAAAATTTAGCAAAATAATACAAAACATTAGAAAAATGAACTGTATAAGACATTAACTTATTATGTAACATTCATGTATTAAACATAACATTGTACCCTAACATGTGAAACCGTAATATAAAACCAACATCTTGAACCCTAACATGAAACTGAAACATGAAATTTAACATAAACTTTAACATGTGAACCCTAACACATGAAACCCTGACCATATTGATCCCTAACAGAAACCTAATATGAAACTGAAACATAAATCAACATACACCTTAATGTGCTAAATTAAATTTTTTTTCAAGCATACATGTACATTCTTGAGTGTTTTTTTAATCTATTTTATCTATCACGTGACATGGCATTAGCTAGAAACTAACATGAAACTAGAACATGTTAACCAACATAAACCCTAACACTAAACAAACATATATGAACCCTCACCATAAACTTCAACCCTAACATGTTCAACTAACACATGAACCCTGACCTTCAACTAGAACGTGCTAGAAACCAACATGAATGGGATAACCAAAAACAAATTAATCCTAAACCTAATTGATAAATAAACCAATTTGATCCCTAAACCTAAACATGAAACATTATTTTACATTCAACTCAGGTAGTTGTAAATCTACAGACAAAATTGATCCATAACTCAAAACCTCTTTTCGTTAGAAAATATATGCACATGTATGTATATATGTGATTTTAAATCATTTTTCTTTCAAATCTATATGCATTCAAGCGTTTTCTAGTTTATTTATTTGTAATGTACATGTGTTTAAAAATATATAATTAAATTAGAATTGGACCATGTACATGTGCAGCTTAATCTAGACATATATTCTTCTTTATACTTTCGAGCATATATACATCTATGTTTTATATCACATGGCATCGGGTAGAGGGACATCGCCTATAGATTCTGGAGATGCCAGTCTACCAGGGGGTCATAGCTCCCGATCTTCTCATAGATCGACTGATTCTAGAGAGGAGAGGAAGGATTAATTTTCCAGTACCATAGCTCGATTGACACGAGCTATTGAGGTTCTCGATCAGGGTATCCATTCATCCACCACCCTCCCTAATAGGGATAGGGTGAAGGTCATTAGAGAGGACCTAGTTCATATAATTGACACAGTTCAATCATACAACCCTTATGATAGTATATCTATTGATATATTCTATACTTCTCTCTCTTGCAGCATTACTAGCGCTGTGAAGTATAGACAGATTGATTCATAGGTCTCCACCGCTATGGTGAAGACCATGTTTCCTTTTTACCAAGAGAGAGAGCGCAGGTCAGAGGCTATATGATTACGCAGTGTGAGGATGACCTTGTTGGACTGTTTATATATCCTCGATGGTTGGTTGCTCATCATAGGTGGCCCCAGAAGGATGAGCTTCCACTATATTTCTACAAATAATTGTTAGCAGAATTTCATTTACATTATGACATTGATTACACCGATTTTCCTGGTTATGCTGGGAAGGGGATGGGGAGATTATCGGATAGATTCAGAGGGCCTAATGCCCCAGTGCCTGCTAATAAGTGGGCAAGGGTGGGTCCAAACCTTTTGGTTGTGCCAAAAGGTTTGGAAATGGCAGCTATAGGACAAACTTTACCTAATCATAGTATGAGGACAGATGTATTTTCTAGTATCATGAGTATCGCGAAACAGGTTCATGAGATTTCATCTGATCGTTTAGGGAGATACATGTTGCGTTCCCATTCTGGCATTCCTCCACCTACACAGGCTACATTCTCTACTGATGATCCATACAGTATAGTAGATATACCATCTCCCTTTGAGGTTGCAGCTATATCAGATTTGGACCAGTTCTGTCATACGTGCGCATATTTATCCAATGATCTACTTTGTGCATATCAGGCTATACAGATTATCATTGGGGTTCCTCTCAAGGATGTTCCAACATTTATCCCCACCATTATCAGCATATCTACTGGATCAGGTTCTCAGGGTGCACAGAGATAGGAGGCTAATATTCCTGTACCACCTACAACTCCTCAGTAGACTGCAGTTGGTGAGGATTCACCTTAGCAGACTACAGTTGGTGAGGATTCATCTTAGCAGACTACAGTTGGTGATGATTCACCTCACCAGTCTACTCAGGCCACTTCATCACGTCCAATTCGTCAACTTTTTTCCAGCTTGCTTACAGATGACTAGATTGATCCCTCACATATGTCCTTACATGATTCAGATTTGAGCAATATTGGGAGAGCACTACATGCTGCTACAGTATATATTTATTTAAATTTTGATGTATTTATAAAAATTACACATGTAAATGACATATAATTTGAATTAAAATTCTGATTATATTCTAGACAGTGTCGAGTGTGGATATGGAGATTTATAGACTCCTGGCGATCCTGTGCATCACGACAGATATGTAAATTTACATATTTTTTCAAATGTAATTTCTCTATGATCATAAGTATTTAGTTTATTATACACATATGTGTATGCATTGTTGAGATTGAAGAATGTCAATCAACCAAGATCACCTGCATGCAAAGCTGCTACGAGAATGAAGAAGACAGAAGAGAGAAGGATCAGAAGAATCTATGGCGGCCGATAGGCCAGAGAGTGCAAACA
>MU226072.1:351368-403342 GCA_018584345.1 Thuja plicata | reverse complement strand
ATATATATACACTGTTCACACCATTTGTACTTGCAAGTTCATGTTGGCGAAGTGCACACTTCACACATGCTCCTGCTCCATCGTGCTCTCCTTTTCCATGTCCACTTTCAAAGAAGTTCCACAGAAATTTAACATTCCATCTAGCATGTTGCATAGCTAGCCAATTAGAGGCTTTTGCAGATTTAAATTGTTCTGGAAGATTAAGTTGTTACATATGCACAAGATTATGATCACATAATAATTTAACAAGTAATCAATGAGAATTTGAAAATGAATTGAAGTGCATACACTTACCTGCACAACCATCAGACCAAATCTAGTGTTATGAAGTTATTATCCCACGATTCATAATATCTTCAAAATACATTGCAAAACAATGAGCCACATAGCTCCTATCATGAACCTTATCATCGATGATATAGAAATGAACCTCCTTGATGATATTGCGTTCATTTGGATTGGTACTTTCTACCTCATCCAAATCAAATTATGCGTGTCTATAGGTCACTTGCACAAATATTATAACTTGGTCAAATAATATTGAGCTTGAAGCTCTGATTGAGGGGAGAATGTATAGTTCTAAGAGAAATCTACAACTGAAAGAATACAACCAGGTGAAAAACAATTTTTTGAATCACGAAACTGTTTAGCTTGCCATCTTACACCATGACAATGCTGGATATGTGGATAAATGATAGTATGGAACCTGGTCATAAACTCAAGGTAGGGAAATTCACTCTCCTTCAATACAATTTTTTTGGATTCATCTCCGCTCTTAGTTTGGTATGTCTCATATTCAAATGTCTTCCACAAAACTGGCGTTGCAACATTAATATTATCAATTTACAATGGAAATTTATGTAAATCTCCACAATCACTGCATGCACTCTTTATACATTGTACTTTGAACTCATCTGAATCTTCTAATTTTTCACATAATATAGACTTCACAAATTGTGTCGTACTTGCAGGGATGAGCATATCTAAATTAAGTACTGCCATAACCTTTTTATATGACTGCAAATATAGATGAAACTCAACATGATTTTGGCAACAACAAGTTTCACGTACCTTATTTATGCATACAAAGCAAGGATGCAACCTCTCAAATATTCTTTGACATATTTTCACATCTGAAAATTCTTTTTTGAATGCTTCAAACAATTCGCTTTGTGTTGTATCTATAAAATGTTTTGGATGTGCAATTTTCATACCGGTCTCTTTACCTTTCATATGTATAGTATCCCTTATATTAAAAGAAACATGAGAGTGAGTGGTCCAATATTCAATGACCTATCTTTTTACATCTTTAGAAATTTTTTCTTTTCGAGGAAGTCTACAAATATTAACCAAATTCTTTTGAATATTTTTATCTAACATATTTCTCTTTCTGATATATCTTTGAACAGTTCTTTTAGATGCATTCAGTAAGTCAGAAATTGCATGTACTTTCTTTCTCTATGTCAACCTCCTACTAGATAAAGTAGCCATCAATGCTCTATGTGCAACACTTAAATTAGCTCCTCGACTTGAGTTGTTAATGTCATTCAATGCATCCTGTAAATTTTCAACTATTGTTCGATTTACATTATCTCCTGATTTTTTCTTTTTATCAACACCTAACAACTCCAAAACATGAGTCATTTCTTTTTTCCTGAATAACCTAGCAAATAATTGTGCTTCTCCAATCAGACTTTTATTTTGAAAATATTCATCCCAAATCTTTTTGCATTATTTTTTTAATATGCTTTCAGATACCAATTCGTCAAATAAAAATTGACTTAAAAATGAATCATCATCCATCTCCATCAAATTTCCCGTGTCAAAAGATATATTTCCATCAACTAGTTCCCCTACTTGAATTGGATCTTCTTGGAGTTCAACACGTTTATCTTCATTACGTTTTATATGACCTTTCATTTTGTCATCCCTTATTCGATCATATTTTTTTGCTCTGTTTCTTTTATTCCCCATTGTACAATTTGTTCAAATTGAGAGCTTCGATTCACCTGCATACACAAAACCATATACAATTGATAAAAAATTAAAAAATAATATTGATAATTTCATAATTTAAAATTGAACAATGCTTTAATTAAAAACACAAATAAATCTAAAAAACTATAAAAAAAACTTACAAATAATAAAAACCTCCTTGATAATTTTAACACCCAAAAATACGCTTTTAAAACAATTAAAAAAATGATTTTAGTAAAAAAACCTTTTTAAAGTCAGAATAATCGAGTTTTGTTTTTTAAATTTTTTTAAATTTTTTTTATTTAAATATCAACTTTAAGGGTCGTGGTCATCCACGCGACCATGTTTCGGCCGGACCCGTTCCAGCCGAACCTACCTCCGGCCGAACCTACCTATCTGGCATCGCATGTGGCAGCGAAATAAGAAAAAAAAAAACTTGAAACATGTCATTTCTAGGGCTTATTTGTCCACCAAAATTGCGTTGTTCTTTAAATCTAAAAATACCCTTTTGTAGAGCTCCGAGTCTAGATTACGGTCATATAATTTTTATAGTATTTTGATTAAATATAATATATTATAAGATTAGAAAATTGCAACTAGCTATTTTAACAATGAAGAACATGCATGTTCGAAAAAAGGTAAAAAAATAGAAAATCATGTCAAGAAATTTTAATACTTATATTTAACACTAGAGGCGAGAGTCCTCTTCAAGAATATATAATTTTTTTTGTATTTGGTGTAGATTTGCTAGGGCAAATTAGGTGGGAGACAAAAATTATTGCTTTCGAGCAATGCCGACTTTGAATAGTAATAACAAACAAAATATATACCGAAAACCAATATTTCTTTTTTTATACACTAGTTGTACATGTCATCTAAAACATATTATGAAATCAGAGGAAAAAAATATTATTTACATATATTTTTTTGGTGGGAACTAAACCCTTGATTTTCAACATTTTTCAACATTTAAAAAATGGACTTCAAAAATTAAAAAATATGTCAATTCTTATTCAAATATTTTTAAAAAAATTATAGGCATAAACTACATCCAATTTTACACATTTCATTAGTTTACATCATTTTCAAAATCTAAACACAAATACAACTTTTATGTTGTTGAAATTTAACTACTTTGCATGTCGTGGTCCTCTTTGTTTGTAAAAGTGTGACACAAGTTTGTACTTTTACCCCTTTCCAGAATTTGTCAGATAGTTTTGATTCATTCAGCATAGTACAAGCCATTTCTTTAACTCTCCTATTATTTCTTTCCACAACACCATTTTGTTGTGGTGTACGAGTAGTTGAATACTGTCTCTTAATGCCATGTTTTTCACAATATTCAATAAATTCCTGAGAAGTGAATTCTCCACCTTGATCTGATTGTAGACATTTCAATTTCAAATCAGTTTCTTTTTCTACCATTTTCCTGAATATCTTGAAACATTCAAAAGATTCAGATTTATGTTTTAGGAAAGTTACACAAACCATTCTTGAGTAATCATCTACAAGTAACATAAAGTATTTTTCACCATTCAAGGAAGAAGTCTTAGTTGGACCACACAAATCAGTATGCACAAGCTCTAGACGTCTGTTTGACAAGTATTCCTTGGTCTTAAAAGATGTTTTAGTTTGCTTCTCTTTGACACATTCTTCATAGATCTTTGTTGGCTGTTTACTGATTAGAGGTAAACCCATAACCTTTTTATTTTTTTTGATTCGAGAAAGATTATCAAAGTTTAAATGACCTAATCTTTTATGCCAAAGCCAATTCTCTTCAACTTGACTCACGAGACAAGTATTAACTAAAGATGATTCTTGAACTGTTGAGTCAATTAAATTATAAAGATTTCCCCTTGTTCTCAATCCACAAACAATCACTTGATTTCTTTTATTTTTGATAGAGCAACCTTTACCATCAAATGAGATAGAATATCCACTATCACATATTTGAATCACACTTAAAAGATTATGCTTAAGACCCTCAACATAGTACACATAATGAATAGGAGTGTCTTTATTTAGAGAGATTGATCCTCGACCTATAATATAGGCACCAGAATTATCCCCAAACCTGACAAACCCTCCATCAAAGTCTTCTAGGGTTTTAAACTTAATTTTTCTGCTAGTCATATGATGAGAACAACCACTATACAAAACCCATATTGCAGGTTTGTGAGAAAATAAGGCTATTTCTACAGTCAAAGACTTTTCAATATTCATGTTTTTTGGTTTCCATAACTGTCTAGGTTTTAAATTCAATTTGCATTGATTTGCAAAATTCCCATAATGATAACATTTAAAACATCTCACTTCTTTCTTAAATCCATACACAGATTTATTTTCTGTTAGCTTGCAATTATAAGCTTTATGACCAAATAAGTTACAAATAAAACAGTAACCTTTAAAGAAGTTATTTGCAACCTGTATCGAAGATTCAACTTTACCAAAATTTGCATCAGAATTTTCAGATTGTTTTTGTAACAAAGCCAACTTCTTTTCTTTTTCATCTAGTAGATCTTTTTGACTTTCAATAAGCTAATTTGCAATATTCAGTTCAACTTGTAAAACTTGTTTATCATTTTCAAGAATAGAGACCAGTTTTTTTAGCCTTTTTAATTCTTGTAGAGAACAAAGTAGTTCTTCATCGAGATTTTTATCTTCATCTGAACCAGGTGAAGATTCTATTTGAACAATCTCTATTTTTTAAGTTTTCACTATTTCTGCCAAAAATAAGGTTTCTCCATTCTCACTAGAATTATTTCACTCTTCACCAGAGTCCTCTTTTGACAAGAGACTCTTCTTTTTAAAAATTTTAAACCTTTTATTCTAATTCCATGGTTTCTTTTTAAAGGATTTTTGATCCTCTTCATTCTGATCAGCATTAGGACATTTTACAGCACGTGTCCTAACTGCCCACAATTAAAACATTTAGGTTCTCCTTGATACCTTTTTTTTTTAAAATTTACTAACTAACAATGCTTCAAGAGCATTTGTTATATCTGAATCACTATCATCCTATTTTTCATCTTTAAAGGTTGTTTCCTTTGAACTAGAGCCAACATTATTGTTGATTCTCATTTCATAGGCAGTTATAGTTCCTTGCAATTGATGCAATGTCATTTTAGAGAATTTTTTCTTCTCTTCCAAAGTAGAAATTTTAGTTTCAAACTTAGGTAAAATGGTTCTGACCACTTTTGAAACTATATCATGTTCTTCAATTTGTTCTCCTAAACCTTTTCTAGCATTCACAATTTCATCAACTCTCAGGAATATGCTTCTATATTTTAGTTCTCGTTCATTTTCAAATTATCAAACTGAGTTTTCAGAGTTATTAGTTTTGACTCCTTTACCTTTTCATCACCCTGATAAATAGTTTCTAGTTTCACCCATATATCATTAGCAGATTGACAATACATGCCTTTGACAAGCACATCTTTAGTGAGACCACATAGAATAGCAAACTTGGCCCTTTTATCAAGTTCATACTTGGTTTTATCATCAAGATCTGTGGGTATAGTTTTGGGAACAGTATAAGTTGAAATGACAACTTCCCACCTACAAACATCCAAAGAGTTTATAAAAGCTTCCATCATGACTTTCCAAAAAACATAATCTATACCATCAAATAATGGAGCTCAGGTAAGAGAAGCACCTTCAGCCTGAGCCATTTTAAACTTCCAAAATGTCTCTAGATAATCCCCATAGGAACACTAAAAAGGAACCCTAGGCTCTGATACCACTTGTTGGAAGTAGGGCTTTCCTGAGAGGGGGGGGGTGAATCAGGATAGATAGTTCTCTAATACTTTTAATACAAATATGAAGAGAAACTTTTAACCATTCAGATCCAATATTAAAGTTACTAAAATAAAGAGAAGAAAATCAGAGCAAGATAAAACTCACAACAAAGGAAGACACTAGATATTTGTGCTGAGTGGGAAACCCTCAAAACCTTTTGGTCTTCTTATAGGGAAAAAACCACTCCGATGAATCCTTCCATTTTATTGAGCAACAACTCTTTTGTTACAATGTTTTGCGGCTACAACTGCTAGGAGCTACAACTCCTACTTATTCCTTTACAAGGTATTGCTTTCACAAGGTACACATGTACATAAAATGCATATCTTGAATCATATACATTTATATACACATATAGTTGTATAATATTCTTTCAAATCAATAAGTTCATTTACAAAGAGATGTGACTATGCACTATAAAAAACAACTCTCCAATTTTTCACGCTTGCACATACTTATAAATACTTAAAAAAAAAAGCATAAACTATTTTAAGAGAATCAGTTACAAACAACTGTTTATCTTTACATGAGTATCTTCAAACCCTCTGTTAGAACCATTTTTAGGAGAAAATTTCATAAGAACTACTACTGAACTAGAATAACAAAATTTTTTCAAAGAGCAGCAAAAAGAAGTTGAACAAGAATTACCCAACTGAAAAAAAAATGGAAAGAACTTCTTTTTTTTTTGTGAGACATAACTTCTTAGACTTTGGAATGGAAAACAAATAAACACAACTGTCACTAGAAAACTGTCGATTTGTAACTATCAAACATGAAGAAAAACTGTTTCAAGGCAACTGTATACAAGCTCCCCAACATATTATTGTAATGCCAAATATGCAACCAAACATAAACCCTTAAGCTAGTTGTTTTGGCCTTCCTGGAGATTAATTGGGATTTCAAAATAGAAGAAGCTTATTCACACTATCGCCACAATGATTTTACTAATTTCTCAGCTCATTAATCTAAACATTTCATTAAGTTTCAAGTCTGATAGAACCCTTAAACATATTTCTTGTCTTGATCTATCAGAGAAATCACAATGAAGGCGCCACACCTGTGTAAGACCATAAAGAATTTTTACCTCCCCTTAATAAAAACTGTTTGCATATTGAAGAACAATGCTTTCCCCCTTTTTTCAAAGTGCCCTTCGAACTTATTGTGACATGCAATAAGAACCAGATACAAAGAGGAAATAAAATGAGCCCACGGATACAAGAGAGATAATGAAGTCAAATCTAAAGCATATACAAGACTTCTATGAAAAGAAATATACCAAGATATTAGTCAATATCTGTCATGCTCTTGAAACAATAACCCACAACCGATTTGGATAAAAGAATCTAGTTATCTCAAGAACCAAAGAAAAACCCAGCAAAAATGGTAGCAATAGAATCACAGCACAACTAGGAAGAACATACTAAAAACCCATCAAAAATAACACACTTGTGCAGACCCAAAAGTAACAGCCAAGCTCTCAATCATGACAGCCCAAAGTAGCAGAGTGAAGTATTTCGAATGCTTTTCTAGAAGTCCCTAATGAAATCATAAAATCATTTCAAATCTGTTATACATGGTTGCCAAGTGGCACCATAGGAATTCTGAAAAGAGGGTATGAGTATAACCTAACCCAAGAGTAAAGTAACCTTTACAAATGTTATTACTATTTTATTCTAGTGCCATAGATGTCGAATCACAAGGTGTAGTAACTATACCATATGTGACTTTTTTAATTACAACGTGTATGCCACGTAAGAGACGTATTTTGCATCAATGGACAAATAATAGCCAATAGAAAAATCCTCTCAAAATCTGTAAACCAATGTGATTTTAGATCTAAATGGCACCCTCCTTGATGCAGGTCTTCAGTTGCTTATGGCCTTGCTTGCAGCATAAAATTATTTGAAAGAGCTTTGTGGAACTTAGAGAAATGTTTGGCCTCCTCTTTTCTTTTTATAGAGCCCATCATGGAAGAAGCATTGAAGATGTATTTGGAAAAGTATAGGAAGCAGAGGGATGATAGAGAGGAGAATCAATTGGACAAGCACCCCTTGGAAGCAGTTTCTGCAATCATTTAGGATTATGAACTTACCTACACTCCTCAGCAATTCCTGGGTGAAATATAGATGACATGTAATTTTTTTTTCAGTTTTTAAGATAATTTAGCCGATAAGGCTATTTACCCAGAGGGACAGGGACATTCACTGGTCAGTTCAAGTTAGGAAACAGTCCATAACTGCCGACATAGTGAACTTTTGTCGAAAAGGGTTTGGGGACGTCCTTCATCTCACCGAGTAGATGCTAGCGATAACATCTGGTACTACTCATCTCACCATGTAGTGGCTATAGCGATAACATCTGTTGAATTGAACCATTTGAATCTCCAAAAGCGGAAAGCCACATTTTTCAGCCATGACCGAGCTACTTCTAGAGAACCCATCTGATTGCAGAGGAACAAAGACACAGTGCTGCTTGGTGCTAAACCGTCCTGCATTCACCGAAATTCGCTAGTTCTTGTCGGGGAATGGTCCGTGCCCAAAAAAACCAAAGGATGATAGTTTTTGGAAGGAAAATGCTGGCAGATTGTTTACCTTTTTAATTAATATAAAAATTTGTTTAGGGATTTTATATCAAGCTCACACAGTTATTGTAGCTATTCAATATAAGAATATGAGCTTTAGCTTGAAACCTCTTTGATTGAGAGTCAAGGACTAAGGAGTTCCCATTCTATAGAAGTTGCTTGGGGCATGATTCAAATTTCATCTCTCATTGTGCGGGGTCCTTGCATTTAATAAGACTTTATCATTTAGAATCATTCAATTTTACTAATAGACTAATAAATTTAAAAGTATAACAATTCATTTGTAATTTATTGTCTTGAATCGTAAATTTATTTACACCTAACTACTATCTAATTTATTTATTTAGCCTAATATATATGAAGAAATTCTTTATTTCATTTTAAAAAATGTTGACCCAAAAATATGTCTTATAGTGGATGTTCTCAGTATCTTTGACAACCAGGAATAATTGTACAAGTTAATAGTAATAGGTGGACAAGTTTATTAGGATTTGAAAAATTAGGCTCCAACATTTTACTACGAAAAGGTCATCTAAATAAATTGCCTACTCTCTTATCCTACTTTGAATAAATTTCTCTTCATCTTTTTTTGGACTAGCCGTCAATTTTGGCAATGGCTATGCAGGAGCCAAAATGCACCTAATTGGACAATTTGTTTGCATTTAATTAAATTAAAAAACACAATACAATTATTTTGTGAATTTTAATTTTTTTAATAAATACATCAAATTGTCTAATCAGATACGATTTTAACCCCTATATAGATATTCGATCAATTTTTGGATGATCTATCACAAATTTTTTTTTAATGCAAACTCTAACTCAATCTCCCCCTAGGAAATAAGCCAAAAGGCAGGAGAAAACCAAAAAAAAAAGAAAGAAAGAAGAACAAGAACACGCTGATAACAACTAATAATACAATAATTTTGACTTTTACAATACCCAGGAAATACTTTTGAAAATCTCACGAAGGTGTTTTCAAACTTGAAGAATCTTCTCTTTCCACACTCGTGCTCATATTTTATACATGTTTGAACCGAAATATTCGTGTATACCTGGATAACATGTTTTCCTTGACTCATCACCCGAGGAGAATTACGTACGTTCTACGTCATCATATCTCATGACGTCACCATGACATTGCTTGCATGTCAGCACCTACCATTGCACTGCCATGCAAACTCATACGCCGGTGAAAGTTGTAATCCTTATAAATTGGACGGACCTTATTCAACTCCAATATATCTCATTATTTGTAAAGAAAAGTTCTAAAATGTGGTGAAGATGAATATCATGACTCGTTTTGTTAAACCGCGCTTTGTGGCAAAGAAGATGTTGGCCAGAGAACAATACGAAGGAGATGGTGCCACCGTCAGGCGCAGTATTGGCAGGTACCCCTTTATTCCCCAACATAATTTAGGGTTGCGATTTCTTTGCTGCGAGTAGATCACTAAAATCAATCATTCATTCATTCGCTTATCTATCTAATTATGCTCTTTGCTGTGAACAGACCAGAGTTGAAGTTTTTGGACCCCTTTCTGTTACTCGATGAATTCTCAGGTTGGTTGGTCTCTGCCCTAAACCATTGCTTACAAGTGTGATTATATTTCATCTAACAAATCAAATATGTGTGTTTGTATTTGTATTGCAGTAAGTGCTCCTGCTGGCTTTCCAGATCATCCTCACAGAGGTAAATATGTGTTGGATCTTGGCACCATTCTATTCTGTTTTAATTGCTCTGTTCATACTAACGAATTGATAATGTGTTTTGGGCAGGTTTCGAAACTGTGACATACATGCTGGAGGTACCATCTTTTGTCCCTTTCTTTTTCCTTTTTCAGATAATCGCAACTGCAGGGGTTGAATGCACTCTGAATGTGTAGTAATCTCACTGTGAAATACAGTAAAGGTGGAAACAGACGAGCCAGTGGCTTTCAAAGGGATTTGAGATTAATTGATGATTAATTCTCTTTCATGTGGATATTTGATTAAAATAGATCTGATACAACCATATCCAGAAACTAAGTTGTGTTCAATATCTGCATAGATTATGGAAATTTGACATTCTTAGCAATCCAAACTTGCTGCTCAGTCTGTTGTGGGTGTCTAGAAGTTTTCTAAGAGAATATGTTCTTTGTTTTTTGAAACGCAGGGAGCCTTCACCCATGAAGACTTTGTAGGACATAAGGGCACAATCAAGGCTGGCGATCTGCAGGTTTTGAAATCTCTTAACTCCCCGCAATAGTTATGGTAATTGAATCTCTGTGATAGTCATGTACTGACGGTTTTTATTGCACTGTACTATATAGTGGATGACTGCAGGCCGGGGTATAGTCCACACTGAAATGCCAGCTGGAGCAGGAGTACAACATGGTTTGCAGTTATGGGTTAATCTTGCTGCCAAAGACAAGATGTGAGTGCCTTCTCAACTCAATATTCATCGAATATCAAGTAACATTTTCCTTAAAAAAGAATACTTTCATGTTTATAATTGTATTGTTTTCATGGTGGACAGGATTGAGCCTAAGTATCAAGAACTTCAAGGGAAAGACATACCCAAAGTTGAGAAAGATGGAGTGAAGGCAACTGTTATTGCAGGAGAAGCTTTGGGCATCAAATCTCCTGTCTATACGAGAACTCCCACGATGTATTTGGATTTTGAAATGGAGGCAGATGCTGTGCTTCACCAGGCAATTCCAGAGAGTTGGAATGCATTTGTGTATGTGTTGGAAGGAGAAGCCAGATTTGGTGCTCCCAATTCAGCAGCAGTGGGTGCTCATCACACTCTTCTATTGAGCAGTGGAGATAGGTTGAGTGTGTGGAATAACAATGTTGATAACAAGCCCTGCAGATTCGTACTAATTGGAGGGCAACCTCTAAATGAGCCAGTGGTACAACATGGACCCTTCGTGATGAACACCAGACAAGAGATAGTGGAAACAATTCAAGATTACGATTTGGGTAGAAATGGATTTGAGAGAGCCAATGGCTGGCATTCCCAGATTGGTCAAACTTGATTTCTTTCACTTTCAATCTCTACCCATTGACTATTAGTGATTGATTCCATGCAAATTTGAAGGTCTATTACCAGCAGCAGGAATATTTTATGTAGGTGCATCATCTTCTTGCTTTATTGTAGACAACAAAGGGACATTCCAGGATGAGGAGGGGAGATCAATCAAATGCATTCATTTGTTTAGGGTGTATATACCCTGTCTTGCGAGATTGCCCATTTCTTTCAGATCAAGTATGTTTGTGTACAATTGATGATAACAATGTATTAAAAGATGGATTCATCCGTATTTTATTGTCTTTATGAGCCCACTTCAAAACAAAGTCAAGTTTTGTATACGTTGATAGTGGATTTAATTTGACGTCGACTAAACTTTCACGGAGAAGAACAGGTAAACGGACGTAAATTTCATTGTAAAGTCGACAAGATCTGACTCACTAATTAGCTTTAAGATTGACTACACTTCCTATTTCAAAATCATTTTTTTTGTTGTCCACACTTCAAGAGAAACTTAAAAAGTAGACTTGCTACGTACAAACTACCGGTTTGACATGAGAAAAATATGAGATAAGGATGAGTTCATGAGTGCATCAGCATCTACGGCCCATCTGGCCGACCATATAAAGTTTGATGGCCTGTTTTTAATGGTATAAGTTCAAAATTACACTTTCACTTTTCCTAGAACTTAGAAGAACTCAACTTTTGGAACCGTAGATTTTGTTTGTTAAGGAAAAAAAAAAGTCATTTATGAATATTAAGAAGCTTAGGCTTTTAATCATGTTTCCATAAGATTCTAGCACTTCCATCTAAAAGAGGTGCAATGATTAGCCGATAGCAACATATACCTTGTTCTTTGCATTTTGCATCCTCTTTCTCCTTCTCCTTCTCCTTCTCCTTCTCTTTGTATTTCTTCCTCTTCATCTTATTCTTCTCTTCTTCGTCTTCCTCCTCCTCCTCCTCCTCCTCCACCACCACCTCCTCCTCCTCCTCTTCCTCATCTCCTCCTCCTCCTCCTTCTCCTCCTTCTTCTTCCTCTTCTTCTTTTCATTTTCCTTTTTCTCCTTCTCCTTCTTCCTCTTCCTCTTCCTCTTCCTCTTCTTCTTCTCCTAATCTTCCTCTTCTTCTTGGTCTTTTTTGTGTCAGTCTTCTTTCTTCCTCCTCCTGAATTGCACCATCTTGTCTTTGTTCTTAGTGACTTATCTCTTTTCTTAAAAATTTGTACCTAGTGATTTGTCCTTTTTTACTTTTGTCTCTTTCTTATCTTTGTCTTGTTCGTAATTACATTCACACTACCCATCAAAACTAAGTTACAAGATTTCACATCATTTCAGTTTAATATAATCATAAAAATGAAGGATGCCCTAGTCGTGTTATGGTCATTACAAACCAAACTTTCAGAGTTATTCAACATACCCAAGAAAAGACTAACAAATATTTTCCAAGAACAAACAACACTAACCCACTATCATTTATTTCTGCATTTCTATAAAAAATAAAATCATCCAAATTTGAATTTAACACCCCAAACTAAAAGAAACTATGACAATATCGATGCACAATTATTTGAACCAAATCGCTTAACCCACCCTAATAATCAATGGTGCCCAGAATCCAAATGGACATCAATATTGTTTATTCAAAATGTTTAACTACCAACCAATAATATAAATACACCTCATTGTACACTTTGTTAAACTATTATATTAACTAATGAATCTTCCCTGATTGTTTTATTTCAAGATCTTTTTACCAAATCACAAGAATACTTTTCCTCTTCCAAAGTATGGAAACTTATTTTCCTATCATCACCTCTATAATACTTTGTACATTTATACAATATTAATAAATAAAAATAACATTTTTATCATACTATTTAAATTGATTTTTTCCATTAAAATTCGCAATTATGTCTCCATTAATATCGATCTATAATCTTAATTAAAGAGGTTAAATAAGTTTAAGCTTCATTTCTTTTACTTTTCGTAGCCTTTATTTTTAACTTTGTGAGTGCGCAAGTTGTCCAAGCTAAATTATATAGGTGTGGTTTGTATAATAAATGGTTCACTCAGTATTTATTACATTTAGATTATGTTTATAAAACTAAAATTTTAATTCAAATGTGCTTAATTGTGGAGTTTCCTTAAGATCAAGTCTACTTGGTTCATAAGGATGAAGCATTGATACTTCTTGGAAGGTCATTCATCCAAATATTACTTTAGGTCAAGTGTTATTAATCATGGAGCTTTACTCAAGGTCAAACCTACAAAGCTTGCTACCCTATTTGCAAAACCTTTATGAAGAAGTTTGTTTTATCAACAAATAAATATAGACCCATTTTAACTCATTCAATGATAAACATTTGTGAAATTAAACAATACCCAAGCATAAAATATAAGTCATTTTAATGAAGTAAGACTATTTTTTTACTGCTAAGTTCAATTTACTCACATGTGCTATATGCAAACATGTATGCAGTGCACTGGTGCCCCACTAAAATTGAGTATTGACACTAAATATCCAGGACTTCAAGGGAAAGAAATATCTAAAACCGAGAAAGATAAAGTGAAGGCAACTGTTATAGCAGAAGAAGCTTTGGGCATCAAATCTACAGTGTATACCAAAAATCCTACAATGTATTTGAATTTCAAAATAGAAGAACAAGTTGTGCTTCACTACCTAATCCTAGAGAACTGGAATGCCTTTTTTGTATGTTGTTGAAAATATCGAATGGTGAAAGGCGGGGGGTGAATCCACATGTATAGAAATTTAACCAATTATTAATCATTCTTTTCAGTTATCTCCATGTCTTATTTTTTCTTGCAACGCTTCATTTTGTTGGGTTTCCTATTCTCTTTATCTGTGGCACTGACTGTGACCTGTCTCGGTCCTTGTTACCATTTTTTTTATGTTAGGACTTATTGTTATATATTTAGCTTTGTATCGGGACTTAATAGTCTTTTATATATTGAGGTACATCTCAAGGAGTGCCAAAAGGGTTGATTCATGAAAGTAGCATTGGATTTGCGTGATACCTATTGACAGTCTAACAAGGAGGCTAATTCAAGGATGGTAGAAATGAATGTCTGATACTAAGTGACAACCTCTATGTATAAAATCCTCTAACAAGGTTGCACTTAATAGTGTGTTTGTAACCTTTAACAAGGTTGGCTCCTAACAGGGCTCACTTCAGATGAGTGGAAATTTGGGGTACCGGTCCCAGTGGTTTTTCCCTTAACAGGGTTTCCACGTTAAAAATCATGTGTTATGTGTGTATGATTCATTTCTTTACTGTTTTGTATCTTACATAGCTAACTCTGGATTGATCGGTATACTCTACTTATTTACTGAGTTTCAATAAATAGTTTTACTGCTTATCGGTAATCAAGAAAGAATAAGGATTGACAGAGCAAACCGATAGACAGCTAATCATTATTAGTATTTCATGGCATGCCTCTTGTAGGGACATAATAATCTGAGGTTTATTGATTGGTGGTTAAAGTTTGAAGGATAAATTTTTTAGGCCACTGATTCACTCCCCCCCTCTCAGGTATTACTAACAAAAGATATTGTGACCCTTCCTGAAAATCTTCTTAAATGTGACTGTCATCTACTGAATCATCTAAATTATTAAAACTGGAATCAGGATCTGAAGAGTCCACATCAAGTTGAGAACCCATATGATGTGTAGTGTTAGAATATATAATCCATGATGTAGATGAAGATGCTTTAGCGTATAAGACCTTGCCTTTCAATTTCTCTTTGTCTTTAGTAGTTTCCTGATTTGAAGAAGATGCTTTAACAGAATCAATTACCTCAATATTATTATTTTTTAGTAGAAAAGTAAGGTGCTCAATCTATTTTTTCATGCATTGATGTTCTTCATGACTGGTTTTGTTACAAAAGGAACAATTAACTCTCTCAATAGTTATTTTACTTTGAGATTAGTTATAATTTTTGAATTTTTGAATTTTTGAATTTTATCTTCTTTCTTCCCTTCCTTGTCCTTTTTTGTTTTCTTTTTCTCTCATTTAGCATTTTGTTTCTTTTCAATTCCTACAATTAGAGCTTGTGCCTTAGTACATTTCAAAGTATCCATTTGAATTAACTTTTTCTTGTTCACTTATAAAATCAACAATAAAGTTATCAAGTGAGGGCATAGACCATGAGGTACCAAGGGCTCTTTTAGTAGAATAGAAAGTAGAGACACACACATAGAAAATTCAATTCTTTAATCTTTTATGAAAATCAGTGTCATTTGAGCCCCATGTCATTTTAAAATATGCAATTAAAAAAGAAACACTCCTATAAATATCTCTACCTCATGGAGGGGCTTCAAGATCCATTTTTATAGAATAGGGGGTTTCTATAGGTTCAAAAAATGATACACAAGCTAAAAAATTAGAGTCCTTTTCTAATAAATAAGAGTCCCTACATTTTAGTTTGTAATTTTAAGGAAGTGCATTTGAGAAGGTGGGAATTTTTTTTCCATCATCTTACAAAACTAATTATAGGTCAATTTAATTATCAGCCAATTGAAATTTTAATTATTTTATATTTTTATACTGTGGTATACAAAATAATAAAATATATGAGACCAAACAACATCTTTGGAGCTTAAACTTTTAACCTTAAGATGCACTTTAAAATTCATGGGACTACTTAATTCAAAATACTCCTAAATTTTTTTAATAGCACTCACTAAATATTTTTAGGAAGGCCCCTCATGAAACAACAATGCCTCATTAATTCAAAATTTCTTAAGATTTTAAAATAGTATGAAAAATTGTGAAGATTTTAACTTAGGCGTTGTTACAAAGTTAACTTTGTTCATATCCTATAATTGCTACATTCCATGAGATCACATTTCTTTGAGGCATTTTGTCAAACAATCCATGTGCTTGAGGCATTTTGTTGAAGAATTCACATACGTTGCATATGCTTTCAGTTTTTGCATACACATACTAGAGCAGTAGAAACTACAACATCTGACAAGGTTCCTCCATCCTTTATGCTTTGAGAGATGTCCATACTTTTCTCTAAAGTGCTCATTTGGCACAAGCTATGTGGCTTCACAATTGTCAATTGCATTTGTTTGAAACTAATGTTTCTAAAGCCTTTTCAATATATCCTTAATCCCCATATCTAGCAATTAATTAATAAACAGAATCAAATGTGCATTTTGATTGTTAAATATACAATTTGCTTGAAGACACTTCATGACATCCACCAAACTTCCACAGTAGTATAAGAAGAATGTTTGAATTTTAGATTTGTTGTGTTTATGCATGGAAACCGTTGACCTTTCATTATGGCAAGTGTTTACTTGAATGGAAATTAGTAGATTGTTAACTATGACAAGTGTTTGTAGGAATGAAAATTGGTTAAAAAGTGAAACAAAGCAAGTGGGCCATATGAAAGCTAGCTAGATTGTCAACATTTAGAGTGTACTAGTTAAGCTTGGCCATATAGTACCATAGTATTTTGAAACCCAAAAAAAGACATTTGTTTTTTAGGGGAAGTGTACCAGTAGCCATTATAGCTAACTTTGTGCAACCATAGACCCTAACCTATGCATCAAATTTTGACCATTTTTTGTTGTCTTTGTATGTGACTTAGCTACTTAAATTTATTTTTTTTGTCTTCTAGATATTAACAAAGCTCTCGATATAATTTGTTAAGCATCGAAGGGGTCAAAAAGTGTAATAAAAAGTGGCCCCAAATACCTAATTAAAGTTGCCCCAATAATCGTGCACTCAAAATTATTAGTACTTATGGACAAATGTATCAATACTCATGCACAAATGTCCTACTTATGAACAAAATAAGATAAAAATTGATTGGCTATTAGTACATTTGAAACTTATTAATGAGTTTTAGTTATCATATTCTTGACTCCTTTAAAACTAATAATTGGAAGGTTGAATGCACAAGTATATGACTATTAGAACTACTCGGTTACTGATACACTTCCCTTATAATTGTTTTCAACCTCCTCTAGAATAAGGAATAAGTGCATAAGTGCAGAAGTTAATGGTGATAACAGGACAAGTTTCTTTTATTCTTAAGTAATGATGCGCCAAACTTTTTCCAATAAAGACGATATCTAATTGTCTTCATATTTTTATCGCGGATGGGAGTGAGCATTAGCCGTCAATTTTTGGTACCATATCATCTCACCTAACTAAGCCAAGGCAAAAGGCGGTACATAATTTAATTACAACAATAATTTTGACTTTTACAACACTCGGAAATAAATTGGAACTTGTCAAGAAGGCGCTCCCAACTTGGAATAATCTTCTCTTTCCAGACAGACGCTCATATTCTATACAAAGACAACCACACATCTTTCAACCGAAATTGTCTTGTATTCCTTGCCCGGATTACGTACATCTGCCGTCATCGCTGCTCAAGACGTCACCATGACATCACTAGACCGTTGTTTGTTGTGAACAGACCAGAGTTGAAGTTTTTGGATCCATTTCTGTTACTCGATGAATTCTCAGGTTGGTTGGTCTCTCCCCCTAAACTATTGGTATCATGTGTGATTGTATTTCATCTAACAAATCAGTACGTTTGTATATCATTTAACAAATAAAGTGGGTGGGTATTGTAGTAAGTGCTCCTGCTGGCTTTCCAGACCATCCTCACAGAGGTATATTTATTTCTATGTTTGGATTCTGACCCCATTCAAATCTGTTTTATTTGCTCTGTTCATCATTGATGATATGATAATATGTTTTGGGCAGGTTTCGAGACTGTGATATACATGTTGGAGGTACCATCTTTTCTCCCTTTCTTTCCTCCTTTTCATAGCACCACAACTGCAGGGGTTGAGTATGTACTATGGATGTGTAGTAATCCCACTGTAAAATACAGTTAAGGTGGAAACAGATCAGCCAGTAGATTCTGGGGTTATTTGAGATTGATTGCTGATTAGTTCTCTTTCATTTTGATAATTGATTTAAATTAAATTTGATACGATCAAATCAAGAAACGAAATTGTATTGAACATCATGGATTATGGAAATTTGACATTTCTAACAATCCAAACTTGCTGCTCGGATCTACAAGTTTTCTAAGCGAATATGTTTTTTGTTTGGTGAAACTGTAAAGACTGAACTTACCACAAAAAGCTACATCACATAAATAACGGAAGAAGTCGACAAAAGAACAAGGTCGACAATAACAGAGACCATTCAAATTATAGTATATTCATAAATACAGAATATGATACACAGTTTCGACCTTCACGTCGATATATCCAAGGTAACCACAAGAATAAGTTGTACAATAAGGACATCATAAAAGATGAATATCTAGGTCTTCACATGACCAACATTGCTATGACGATTACAATAAGGAAAAGTCGACCACATGTCGGACTTCCAATCAATATAAATACAACAAAATAGTTTATTTCAATTAAGCGATACACAGTGACTTGGATGTCGACCTGCACGCCAGACATTAGCACATCTCAGTACATAGATGTAGCAAAGATATTAAGATATGAAAAATGGTACATAGAACAACTACAAAAGAATATACCTCAGACCTCTGTCCATCTGTATGTCCCTGTCTCCTTAGCCATCTGACACGTGTCAATCTGCTATCATGAGACAGAAGTGTGGCTCAGGCGCTTTTATCCGCCCAACCACGGAGTGGTTAGCTCCCCCAGGGTTCTTCCTGACACAAAGAACACACCGACCCTAGCCCGAGAAGCCTAGCAACTGGCGCTGAAGTATCGGATGGATCTGGAGCAGCCGTGAACATACTACTAACACATATGTCTACTAGTAGATCTAACACGGATGTGACAGAGGGATGAATCAAATAACCAGCATATAAATAATAACATATGCACAATGCTTTGGCCAAAGCAATTATCACCAGGTTTCTACTGGCAGGCAGAAATTTAAAAAAAATTCTACCGTCCCCTGATTCTCCACATTCAGCACCCTCCCACATGAGTACACAATCCATTTAACAAATAAGGAATAAATTGATTTCCAAATTTATATAAAAGGAAATAAAACCATTGTTGATGTATGTTCTAGTTGACAAGCAATTTCATGTTTACAGTCAGATTTAATACCACTAGCACTTTTCTTCATGGAAAGAAATATACACAAACATAAGAATTAAATTTTTCTTCTACACAGTGGTTTGCTGATTTACCATAATGTTAGAATATCCGATTCTCTACAAGAAACACCCAAATTACCTTTCTAAGATGAAACGTAAAACTCATAAATTAACATAGGACACTGTTGCCAAATCTCCACTCGGGGATGGGTTAATCCAATAATAATAATAATTTCTTTGATTCCAGTGATAAATATATAATTGCAATTACAGGGAAAGAAAACTATCACCCAGAGATATACGACTTAGTTGCACCCTCAGTGGAAGGTAATGCACTGAGTACAAAATAAAAATGAAAAGTATCACACACTGCTTTAAGATGAAAAGGCAATGGATTCAGCGCTAAATAAGATACAGGAAAGCTTAATCAACTGGTATTAACTCATAATCATTCAAGCTATTAAGGAGAGAGATCCTAATCTTCTCCGCTCTGGAGGAACGATACACAGTCAACCTAACCAACCGAGTCTATATCACATATCGGTGATAGACATTGGTACAATTGGCCATGGTACTGTTCGACATTGACATAGACTGACATCTCTTCGCTATTGAGCACCCAGTCATAATCGTATTCTATATAGCAATTGGAAATGAGCTCAATGAAATGACTACGGCTTACATGGTGTACTCAAGCATCGACAAAAGGGAATAGAAGAGATCTACACCCAAAAACAAGCAACGTGATCTCAAACGAAAGACAAGCGACACCGGACAAAGAAGGAATTGTTTAAGCACTCAAGGCTCACTGGAACTGCAAGGTCACCAAAAGCAGGAAAGCCGTGGAAATGGCATTTAGATGCCAACATCAATGCAGGAATCCATCTTGGCAAACGAATCACCGCATGAGAGAATAAGGAACGTGGCCGGAAGGAAACTTCTGACAAGACAAATGAAAAATAAGAAGGCAGCTACACAGTGACATTTCAACAGCAACATATGTTTTAAACAATGAAAATCGAGCCAAAATGAGTTGCCTACTCAACCAACTAAACTTCCAAGGAAAAGAAGACGACACAACCAGGTAGTATTCTAAAGAAAAAGAATTTGCAAGGAAAAGATCAGCTCAATTAACAACAAGGGGATATACGCTAGTAGACAGAGGAGTCAAGGCATGGGGTAGGGAGTAGTCCAGCTCGCTTAACTGCCTACGATAACCAACATGAATATATATATCTTCTATAATATATGGACATATATATTGCTAACAAACAGATTTGATAGAGCATATAGTACCTTCATCAAATCCATACAATAGTCATTCATGACTCCTACTCATTTACTACTGCGTAGGAAAAATACCTGGAAAACAAGGTGGTTATGATGCTTTCACGTGTCACCACAACCGCTCATAGTCTGCACTCACTTCACTACTCGGGTAACTCCTACCCTGTTCCCAAGCCTTCCGCTCCCCTTCTTGTTACCTCCCGCTCCTTTTTGTTCTCCTTTTCTTTCCAACCGAGAACTAGAACATCACCTCCACAACTATTTTCCGAGAAAGAGAGAACATGCCATCACTTCCAGTGGATGCTTCTTTAACAACCACTCTTTATTTTTAACCGATTTTAACCAATATTCCATAATGAGAGTGAATTCCCAATTAAAGTATTTTAGCAATTGTTCCAAAATGAAATTAATCTGATTTATCTAATGGTATTAAGACGTTTATTCCTAAATCACAAAAAAGAAAAGCACAATATAATTTAAACATGGGCGCATATGACATACTTATATATCCGTTCCTGATAACATCATTCCTATATAAAAAAACAATTAAAGAGAGAAAGAGGAAAATAAATAAAATTTTGAAGCCAAATCATGAACACACAATCCCTAAGTGGTGTGTGCGTAAACTGGACCAACCAGACCATCCGTACTCTCCAAAACTGAGGGCTAGCCTTCTCTGCCTCAACCACACTCCCGCCTTCGTCCTGTATCCAAACAAACATACTTGAAACCAAAACACTGTATCAGTACATGATTAATCATTAATCAAAAGTTAAAACATTTCATTTAAACACCATTATCCATAATCAACACATTTATTGTAATTACATCATAGTTCATCATATATGCATTCAAAATTATAACATGAACCTCTATTTAAAGATCATGATATAATAGTATCCTCACGATATTATTCATCATAACTTATCTAAGGTTTACAATTACCACTAATTAAAACAACGACGAGAAGATCAAACTAGAAAACATAGCATCTATAGAAAATGACATAGTCGATCAAAACGACTCGGTCAACATAGTCAAAACATTGCATGACAAGTCCAAAAATGATGAGTCGCAAGGGTCGAGTTGTGACATCCCTCCCAACTAGGAGAAGACATCGACTTGATGTCACATCAAAATATGCTAGAAAGAAACACACCACACATAAGTATATATACATCAAAGTGAATCAACAAGAAATCTATGAGAATTAATGAGGAAAAGATCTATGCATGTCCTCTGCATCCTCCCATGTAGCACTCTCAATAGAGAATTGGTCCCACTGGACCTTATACTGCAAAACATCTCTGTTGCGCACTCGGATAGTACGCTGATCAGCGAGCCGAGTAGGCTCCACCTGCACTACCCCCGGCTCCTGAACCTGCAAGGCATGCCAATCCAAAATATGTGAAGCATCTGGATGATAAGGTTTCAACAATGAAACATGAAAAACATTATGAATCTGGGCCAGAGCGGGTGGTAGAGAAAGTTGGTAAGCAACAGGGTTGATGACTTCCAAAACATCAAAGGGTCCCACATATCGCGGTGCAAGCTTCGAAGCCTTGCTGAAGGATATGGAACTCTTATGGGGTCGCACACGCAAGAATACTTTGTCCCCTACTTGGAACTGTCTAAAAGTGTGGTTCTTGACTGCATATCTCTTTTTTCGATCCGCTGCTTCCTTCAGCGTATCTCGGATCAAAGCCATTTGTTCTTCCATCTCTCATAACATATTAGGACCAATCACGATCCTATCCCCGATTCTGTCCCAACTGATAGGAACACGACACTTACACCGATAAAGTGCCTCAAATGGGGCCATACCTAGAGAAGCATGGTAGGAGTTATTGTACGCAAACTCTACCAAGGGAAGATACTCTTCCCACTTGTACTGTTGGTCCATGTAGTACATTCAGAGCAAATCCTCAACCACTTGATTCACTCTTTCTGTCTGTCCATCTGTCTGAGGATGGTAGGCTATGCTAAAATTGAGATGTGTACCCAAGGAAGCATTCAAGGTTGTCCAGAACCTTGATGTCATCCGAGTGTCTCTATCAGATATAATAGTCTCCGGCACACCATGAAGATGGAAAATCTCATGCATGAACTTCTTGGCCAATGCCAAGGATCCATCTTTCAAGCTTCCTGGAATGAAATGAGCCACCTTGGTTAGTTTATCAACTAAAACCAAAATGACATCATGCCTCTGTTTGGTCATGGGTAATCCCTGTATGAAGTCCTTACTGATAACTTGCCACTTATATTCTAGAATATCATGTGGGTATAGTAATCTTGCTGGATGGACATGCTCAGCCTTGACTCACTGGCATTCCAAACACTGGGCTATGTAAGCTGTCACATCACGCTTAAGTCCTGGCCAAAATTACAATGGCCTCAAATCGGAAATCATCTTATTTACCCCTAGATGACCTGAAAATGGAGCACAATGCATCTCCTCAAGTACAACTTTCCTCAACACTGCACGGTCGGGAATGTACATCCTATTCTGGTATCTCAAAATACCGTCATCCTCAAAACTGTATCCGTCAAAACGGTAATCTGATGGATCATTCTACAAAGCAGATTTGACCAACTCATAATGGTCATCTCCTGGAAGATTAAGCAACACCTGCTCTCTCAGGCGTGTCCTAGAGGTAGAGATAGCAGAAATGTGCCTTCGCCTACTAAGAGCATCTACCACTCTGTTTTCTTTCCCCTTAATCTATTCAATGCCAAAATCATATTCGCTCAGAAACTCTAACCAATGTCTCTGCCTGGCATTCAGATTGGGCTGTGTGAAAATATATCTCAGTCCCATATGGTTTGTCTTTAGCTCAAAAGGCTTACCCAATAGGCAGTGCCTCCACATCTGTAAGGCATGTACAATAGTAGCCAATTCCAAATCATGTGGAGCATAATTTACCTCATGTCGTTTCAGTTTACTTGACTCATAAGCCACTACTCTTCCATATTGCATCAGCACACTACCCAAACCCTCACTCGAAGCATCTGTAATCACAGTGAATTGTCCATTAGGGTCAGGTACTACTAAAATGGGAGCGGACGTGAGCTTCTGTTTCAATAACTGAAAATCTTTCTCACATGTCTTTGTCCACTCATACCGTTTCCCTTTTCTCTGTAGGGATGTAATCAGAGCAGCTATCTTGGAGAATCCCTCCACAAATTTCCTGTAGTAACTAGCCAATCCCATGAAACTTCAAACTTCGCTCACATTTCTAGGAGCAGGCCATTCAATTATAGCCTTAATCTTGGAGGATCTACTGCAATTCCATCTGTAGATATGATATGCCCTAGGTAATGAATCTCCTTCTGATAAAATGAACACTTGGATAACTTGCCATACAATTTCCTGTCTCTTAGACGTTGCAAGACTATGCGCAAGTGCTCTTCATGTTCTTTCATGTTCTTAGAGTAAATCATAATGTCATCTATAAAAATCTCCACAAACTTATCTAAACAGTCTCTGAAAACACTGTTCATAAGGTTCATAAAATCGGCACGAGCATTCGTTAATCCAAAAGGTAGGACCACGAATTCATAATGCCCATACCGTGTTCTGAACGTAGTTTTTGATATATCCTCATCCTTAATCCAGAGCTGATGATATCCCAATCTCAAAACAATCTTAGAAAACATAGTAGCACCTTTCATTTGGTTAAATAAATCTTGTATTCATGGAAGAGGATACCTATTTTTTATGGTCACTTTGTTGAGCATTCTGTAATCAATACATAATCGCAAGGTACCATCCTTCTTTTTAACAAAGATCACCGGGGCTCCCCATGGTGATATGCTAGGGCGTATAAATCCTTTGTCCAAAAGTTCTTGGAGTTGAACCTTCAGTTCATACATCTCGGTAGTAGCCATTCTGTATGGAGCCTTAGATTGTGGCTCAGTTCCAGGTATCAAATCGATGGAGAAATCAAATTCTCTCTTTGGAGGTAATTCAGGCAATTCTTCTAGAAATACATCCCTGAATTCCTGTAGTAAGGGAGAATCATTCTCACTAGGAGTTGCGTCAATGTCCTTGACATGAGCTACATATAACATACATCCCTTCTTCTTTTCTCTTTTTAACTGCATAGCAGAAATCTTCCTTAGTTCCATAGGTCGCTTCACACCTCTTATTACAATTGATCTTCCCTCATCATCAAAATATACAACTGACTTGTCTCTACAATCTACAATTGCCTTATGTCTAGTTAGCCAATTGATGCCTAGTATAACATCATATGATCCCAAAGGGGTGACATAAAGATTGACTTGCATAATAAAACTAGGAAGTTCCAACTCACTGCATGATAAACACTACTCTACCTGACGCTCTACCCTATTGCCATATTCTACAATCCAAGGTTCAGCGATATATCCTGCTCTAACTGAAAGCCTAGATACAACTTTAGGATCTACAAAGCATTCAGTAGCTCCTGTATCTATTAAAATTGAAACATTTTGACTGAAAAACTTACCATTCATCTGAATAGGGGTAGCCTGAAAATCAGCCTGCCTGTGATCAATGGCTACGTGACTGTGATGTTGTGCTTGAAAGCATTTACGATCTGAACGCTGTGGACATCTAGCAGCAAAATGATCACCTCTGCAGACATAACATCCATCTCGGGGTCCCTGTTTTCCCTCTGGCTTGTCCCTCCTATTTCCATACTTGTTGGAATCCCTGTTATTTCCCTTATGCTATTTTTGGTTCTGAGAGTTCGTGTAGGAATTCCTTCTAGAATTTCCTTGTCCTTTGCCCTTCATATTTCTGATTTGTTGGCGTCCATCATTATGTTGTTTATTATCCTAATATTTTCTTTTAAAACCCTGATTCTTATTGGATTTCTGATTAGTGCTCACCTTGGACAAACTCTGTAACCTTTGTTCCTGCCTAAGAGCCTTTCTCAGTGCAAAATCCATGGTTTCCGGCTCATGCATCTCAACTTTGATACCCACCTCAGGATGCAACCCTATTATGAACTTGTGAGTCCTAAATCGTTCATCCTGTTGGTACTGGGGAACATACTTCACTAAATGACAGAATCTCTCGTGGTACTAGGTAACTGTCAGGACTCCCTGAATCAAATTCTGAAATTTGGCCACCTTCCTATCGAAGAACAACTGAGGTAACCACCTCGTACAAAACAACTATAGAAATTCCTCCCAAGATATCTCTCCTGGCTGAAGTTTCTTTTCTGCCATCACATTCTCCCACCAAGTGGCAGCTTCACCTGTCAGCTGAAAGGTAGCCCACATCACCCTAGATTGTCCAGAGAAGTTTCGGACATGAAAGTATTTCTCCAAGGAAATGATCCATGCTTCAGCATCATCCCCAAGGGTCTTACCGCTAAAGGTAGGAGGTGTGACCTTTTTCAGATCTTTGCTGAGCTCCTCAGCTATCTTGCCCCTATTTCTGGCTACCTCTACAGCCCTGAGATCAGCGTATCTCTTCTGTTTCTCCTCAACCCTCCTATCCTCCTCCAATTTCCTTTGCTCCTCATTCTGACGAGTCTCATCCCACCTACCCCTCATTTCATTCTCGAGGTGATCCATACGTGTAACCTGTTGTTGCAGGAGATTCCCTTGTTGGTCAAAAGGGCTAAAATCTGATCTAGCCTTTGCTCAGGTTGTTCATTTGGACCATTGCTAGATCCTGCCCTGTTGCTAGTTCTGGTGTTCATGATGACAGATTAAATCCTGCATCGACACAGAATACGCAGCTTCAGCAAGTAGTAAGCCAAAGCCCCAGAGTTAAACATATTCTCTGATACCACATGTAAAGACTGAACTTACCACAAAAAGCCACATCACATAAATAACGGAAGAAGTTGACAAAAGAACAAGGTCGACAATAACAGAGACCATTCAAATTATAGTATATTCATAAATACAGAATATGATACATAGTTTTGACCTTCACGTCGATATATCCAAGGTAACCACAAGAATAAGTTGTACAATAAGGACATCATAAAAGATGAATATCTAGGTCTTCACATGACCAACATTGCTATGACGATTACAATAAGGAAAAGTCGACCACATGTCAGACTTCCAATCAATAAATGTACAACAAAATAGTTTATTTCAATTAAGCGATACACAGTGATTTGGATGTCGACCTGCACGCCAGACATCAGCACATCTCAGTACATAGATGTAGAAAAGATATTAAGATATGAAAAATGGTACATAGAACAACTACAAAAGAATATACCTTAGACCTCTGTCCATCTGTATGTCCATGTCTCCTTAGCCATCTGACACGCGTCAATCTACTATCATGAGATGGGAGTGTGGCTCATGCACTTTTATCTGCCCAACCACGGAGTGGTTAGCTCCCTCGGGGTTCTTTCTGACACGAAGAACATGCCGAACCTAGCTCGAGAAGTCTAGCAACCGGCGCTAAAGGATCGGATGGATCTGGTGCAACCGTGAACATACTACTAACACATATGTCTACTAGTAGATCTAACATGGATGTGACAGAGGGATGAATCAAATAACCAGCATATAAATAATAACATATGTACAATGCTTTGGCCAAAGCAATTATCACCAGGTTTCTACTGGTAGGCAGAAATTTAAACAAAATTCTACCCTCCCCTGATTCTCCACATTCAGCACCCTCCCACATGAGTACACAATCCGTTTAACACAAATAAGGAATAAATTGATTTCCAAATTTATATAAAAGGAAATAAAATTGTTGTTGATGTATGTTCTAATTAACAAGCAATTTCATGTTTACAGTCAAATTTAATACCACTAGCACTTTTCTTCATGGAAAGAAAGATACACAAACATAAGAATTAAATTTTTCTTCTACACATTGGTTTGTTGATTTGCCATAATGTTAGAATATCCGATTCTCTACAAGAAACACCCAAATTACCTTTCTAAGCTGAAACGTAAAACTCATAAATTAACATAGGACACTGTTGCCAAATCTCCACTCGGGGATGGGTTAATCCAATAATAATAATTTCTTTGATTCCAGTGATGAATAGATAATTGCAATTACAACAAAAGAAAACTATCACCCAGAGATATACGGCTTAGTTGCACCCTCAGTGGAAGGTAATGCACTGAGTACAAAATAAAAATGAAAAGTATCACACACTGCTTTAAGATGAAAAGGCAATGGATTCAACGCTAAACAAGATACAAGAAACCTTAATCAATTGGTATTAACTCAAAATCATTCAGGTTATTAAGGAGAGAGATCCTAATCTTCTCCGCTCTGGAGGAACGATACACAGTCAACCTGACCAACCGGGTCTATATCACATATCGGTGATAGACATTGGTACAATCGGCCATGGTACTGTTAGATAGTGACATAGACTGACATCTCTTCGCTGCTGAGCACCCAGTCATAACTGTATTCTATATAGCAATTGGAAATGAGCTCAATGAAATGACTACGGCTTACATGGTGTACTCAAGCATCGAAAAAAGGGAAAAGAAGAGATCTACACCCAAAAACAAGCAACGTGATCTCAAACGAAAGACAAGCAACACCGAACAAAGAAGGAATTATTTAAGCACTCGAGGCTCGCTGGAACTGCAAGGTCACCAAAAGGAGGAAAGCCGTGGAAATGGCATTTAGATGCCAACATTAAGGCAGGAATCCATCTTGGCAAACGAATCACCTCATGAGAGAATAAGGAACGTGGAAGGAAACTTCTGACAAGACAAATGAAAAACAAGAAGGTAGTTGCACAACGACATTTCAACAGCAACATATGTTTTAAACAATGAAAACTGAGCCAAAACGAGTTGCCTGCTTAACCAACTAAACTTCCAAGGAAAAGAAGACGGCACAGCCAGGTAGTATTCTAAAGAAAAAGAATTTGCAAGGAAAAGATCAGCTCAATTAACAACAAGGGGATATACGCTAGTAGATAGAGGAGTCAAGGCGTGGGGTAGGGAGTAGTCTAGCTCGCTTAACTGCCTACGATAACCAACATGAATATATATATATATATTGCTAACAAACAGATTTGATAGAGCATATAGTACCTTCATCAAATCCATACAACAGTCATTCATGACTCCTACTCATTTACTACTGCGTAGGAAAAATACCTGGAAAACAAGGTGGTTATTCTTCTTTCATGTGTTACCATAGCCGCTCACAGTTTGCACTCACTTCACTGCTCTGGTGACTCCTCCCCTGTTCCCAAGCCTTCCACTCCCCTTCCTGTTACCTCCCGCTCCTTCTTTCTGTTCTCCTTTTCTTTCCAACCGAGAACTAGAAAATCACCTCCACAACCATTTTTCGAGAAAGAGAGAACATGCCATCACTTCCGGTGGATGCTTCTTTAATAACCACTCTTTATTTTTTACCGATTTTAACCAATATTCCATAATGAGAGTGAATGCCCAATTAAAGTATTTTAGCAATTATTCCAATATGAAATTAATCTGATTTATCTAATGGTATTAAGACGTTTATTCCTAAATCACAAAAAAGAAAAGCACAATGTAATTTAAACATGGGCACATACGAAATACTTATATATCCATTCCTGATAACATCATTCCTATATAAAAAAACAATTAAAGAGAGAAAGAGGAAAATAAATAAAATTTTGAAGCCAAATCATGAACACACAATCCCTAAGTGGTGTGTGCGTAAACTGGACCGACCAGACCATCCGTACTCTCCAAAACTGAGGGCTAGCCTTCTCTACCTCAACCACACTCCCGCCTTCGTCCTGCATCCAAACAAACATACTCGAAACCGAAACACTGTATCAGTACATGATTAATCATTAATCAAAAGTTAAAACATTTCATATAAACACCATTATCCATAATCAACACATTTATTGTAATTACGTCATAGTTCATCATATATGCATGAAATTATAACATGAACCTCCATTTAAACATAATGATATAATAGTATCCTCACGATATTATTCATCATAACTTATCTAAGGTTTACAATTACCACTAATTAAAACAACGATGAGAAGATCAAACTAGAAAACATAGCATCTATGGAAAATGACATAGTCGATCAAAACGACTCGGTCAACATAGTCAAAACGTCACATAACAAGTCCGAAAATGATGAGTCGGAAGTGTCGAGTCGTGACAGAAACACAGGGAGCCTTCACGCATGAGGACTTTGTAGGACATAAGGGCACCATCAAGGCTGGAGATCTTCAGGTTTCAAATCTCTTTGTCCCAGCATACTTGTACTACTTCTCTCTTTTCTGTGATGGTTATGTATTGAGAGTTTTCATTGCAATGTACTCTCTAGCGGATGACTGCAGGCCGGGGTATTGTCCACTCTGAAATGCCAGCTGGACCAGGATCGCAACATGGTTTGCAATTGTGGGTCAATCTTTCTTCCAAACACAAGATGTGAGTGCCTTCTCAACTCAAAATTCATCGAATATCGAGTAACATGTTCCTTAGAATAAGAATACCTTCATGCATATAATTGTATTGTATTTATGGTGGTAAGGATTGAGCCTAAATATAAAGAACTTCAAGGGAAAGACATACCCAAAGTTGAGAAAGATGGAGTGAAGGCAACTGTTATAGCAGGAGAAGCTTTGGGCATCAAATCTCCTGTCTATACGAGAACTCCCACAATGTATTTGGATTTTGAAATGGAGGCAGAGGCTGTACTTCACCAGCCAATTCCAGAGAGTTGGAATGCATTTGTGTATGTGTTGGAAGGTGAGGCCAGATTTGGTGCTCCCAATTCACCAGCAGTGGGTGCTCATCATACTCTTCTTTTGAGCAGTGGAGATGGGGCGAGTGTGTGGAATAACAACGTTGATAACAAGCCCTGCAGATTTGTATTAATTGGAGGGCAGCCATTAAATGAGCCAGTGGTCCAGCATGGGCCCTTTGTCATGAATACCAGAGAAGAGATAGTGCAAACAATTCAAGATTATCATTTGGGTAAAAATGGATTTGAGAGAGCCAATGTATGGCATTCCCCGATTGCTCAAGTTTGATTGTCTGTTTCACTTTCAATCTCTATTCATTCCCAACAGTGGCACTCTTCCATGTAGTTGAATCATTTTCTGTCTTTATTACATAGACAACAAAAGGGCCTCCTTCCGGTACTCCCTTTCTATGAAAATAGTTATTATAAAGGATGTTATGGGGAAAATTTAGCTTACATGGGAGTATAACTTAATACCCATATCAAAATACTGTATTCGTTTTATTGAATCCATTTGACCTGTTTGGAGATCGCCCATTTCTTTCAGATCGGGCATGTATGTATACAAATTGATAACAAAAATGTATTAAAAGATGAATTTATGTGTTTTTCCAAATTATATAATAGTATATCATCTATATTTTCTCAATTAGGTGATTGTTGATTGTTGCTATACTAATGTATGTATACAAATTGATAACAAAAATGTATTAAAAGATGAATTTATGTGTTTTTCCAAATTATATAAAAGTCTATCATCTATATTTTCTCAATTAGGTGATTGTTGATTGTTGCTATACTTTTTTCTTTTGAAGCAATTATCTTTTTTTAAAGAATTATTATTTTGTACAAATAATTATTATTTTAGATAATATAATTGACAATATTAATATATAAATTTATAATGTAGCAAGATTTTAAAATGTGTGATTGTAGGGATGAATTTAATGGGGAGATACATTATAGTCAATTCTTTTGTCTTTCATAAAATCCTTACTATCTAATCAGATTAGATTTAAAATTGAAGATCTTATTAGCATCATTATAAAATATTATTCTAGTATAACATAAAACAAAGTTTACCATCAACAATTATGTTGAAATTGGACATGTGTTGAAATAGAAACAATAAGAATTAGAATTTGTGCATTTAATAATATAATTATATCTAATGACTTTGTCTAATGTGACAGAGAGTTTTGAATATAAAATGAATCTAAAACTCTAGTTAAAAGGTTGAGATGATTGAATTCTAAGAATTTGAGTGCCTCAACAAAAATTTTATTCTCATAATATCTTCTTAACGATATTATCCTATAATCTCAACTTCTCAAAATATATCCATAATGAAATTAGATCTTTAGTATATACAATTCACCTATTTAGTAACTTAATTGTGAGTTAAGTAGAATGGTGTAACAAAAGTCACCATAAGATTTGGCATGCAAGGATTGAAGTTCATTATTTTCCGCCGTTATCAAGTCCTAACATCACATTCACTGAACACATTTCACAGATTCCGCTTTGTTTTTTACTTGTGAGGCATTAGGGGAATGACGGAATAACTTGGGTTGATGATGTCGTTTGAAGTGAGCTAGTCATAAACACAAGAAAACAAAGTCAAGATTTGTATACAGTGTTAATAGATTCAATTTGACGTCGACTAAAATTTCACGGCAAAAAACAGCTAAACAGATATAAATTGGAATGGTAGGTCGACCAGATCTAACTCAGTAGTTAGCTTTAAGGTTGACTGCACTTTCCTATTTCAAAATGGTTTATTTTTGGAAAAAAATTGGAAATTTCTCTGGTTTATTTTTGGTTTGTCCACACTTGCAGAGAGACTAAAAAATTTGGAAATTTCTCTGGTTTTATTTGGTAGAGGCTTGAAAGTTTCCGATTTTATTAATGGCCGCCAGCCGTGCAACGTACAAATTAGTGGTTTGACATGGGAAAAACATGAGATAAGTATGAGTTCATGAATGCATCAGCATCGACGGCCCACTAGGGTCGGCAATATGACGTCTGGTGACCTGTAATTAATGGTATAACTTGGAAATCACTCTTTCATTTTTCCCACTTGATTTAGTAAAATATTAGAAGATTTAAAGTTCGTCAACCATAGATTTTGCTTGCCGAGAAAAATGACTCATTCATGAACATTGAAACATTTTTCCTAGTCTATCACAAACCATTTTTTTTCTTCCTAATTTGTATTGTGAAGATTGAAGATTAAAGTGTGTTTCGACGTTAGAAGTCGAGTAGACTATTATTGGCCTCTGTAAAATGGTAGTAAAGGATTGTAGTTTATTAGCACTTGTATCAAAAACTGGTGCAAGGGTTAGCTGATAGGAAATTATATATAAGTTAATATTTTAGAAAGAATAATTTAAGGATGAAAGGGAGTAAGATTGAATCACATACCTTGCAAAAGAGAGGATAGTAATTTCTATATATAGATTTATTTTTATTATTTATAAGAAAAGTAATTAAAAAAATATTTATTTTTTAATTTGACTTGTTTGTAAGCTATCAATTCCAAAATTAAATACTTTTTCTTAAATCAAAATTTAATTATAAATTTTATAAAATTTATTATTGAAGGAATGTAGGTTAATGAATACAATTGATGGGTAACATTGATAAAGCTTGTCATATCATCTATCATTATCATAAAAGTTGAGAAAAATAAAATCATACCTAAAAGAGCAACAACTACAATATAATTTGGCTAACCTTTGCAATTTTTTGACAATAATTGCATGATAAAAAGGTTGACTCCAAACACAAACCACCATATTTTCTATGACCTTCATAATATTGATTTGAACCTAAAAAGATTCAAATATTCTTTCCAACAAGAAAAGTATTCAATGATTGGAGTCTCACTTCTTCTCTTGTATAAACATACAACAACAATTGTGTAGAAGCATTGGGGAGAGATGGGAGAGGCTTCGAGCGGGAAATATTTTTCAAATTTCAAGAGTTCCCCAACCAGCATGGTGATCTGGTTGCGGGTTCTAGTTTTGGCGCAGGTATGGAGAATGTCATGGTGGACATTGTTTATCCTTCAGCTGGCTCTCTAGTACCTGTTTTGGGTTTAGCGAAGCAGGTCTCAGATTCCGCTCTATGTGGTAAGGAGAATCTTCCTCCTTGCGAAGTTGTCATGGCTTGCTCCTTGCCCAAGCTGGTGTACCTGTGATTCCTTTGAAGGAAGTGTTGTCACGACCTTCGATTCTTGGCCCATTAGATGCCAGTGAGAATGTCTTAGGGAATGAGCCTAGTCCTTCTTTGGTGGAGAAGAAAGAAGATTCCAAGGACCCACTAGTGGGGACCCGAGAAGAGACAAGCATTGAGAGTGTCGAGGTCAACCCCTCCACCACCAAAAATTGGTCGTAAACCTTCGGAGCTAAATAGTCATGAAAACCCTCTTCTTCAGTAGGGGTTGTTAAGGCAGGTTTCCTGGCTGGTGAAGTCGCTATTTTTGTTCCAGATACTATGGTGGATCACTCTGTTTCTGTAATGGAGTTCACTCTAGTTGGTAAGTTCTTGGGCCCTCGACCCAATATTGAATTGGTTAGATCTTTTGTTAAGAAAAGATGGATTTTGAAGGGTTAGGTAGACATTGCCACTTTACCTAAGGGATTTTTGTCCTTTGCCTTCTTTAATAAAGAAGATCTTGATTATGTACTGTGTGGGGGTCCTTGGATGTTTGGTAGAACAGTTGTGGCCTTCCGCAAATGGGCTCCAACTGGCATTACTCTAAAAATTTCTTCAAGGCCACCCCGGTCTGGGTCAGATTTCCTGGCTTGCCTCTTGAATATTAGAATGAGGAAGTCTTTAAGGGCTTAGCATCCACTTTTGGTGGGGAGCTTCTTTTGATTTACACGATGACAGTAGCCAAGTCATGTTTGAAAACCTTCCTTCAGCTATCAACATTAACTCTAAAATGGGTATTTGGAAGCAGGAAGTGGAATTTAAATCTCTTCTCTTTGCCTATTTCGTGTGTCATAAAATGGGTCACTGAGCACAAAATTGTTCGAAGAAAGTAAAAAAGGATCCTAAGACAATGGTTTCTGGCCCAAATCCTCCTAAGGAGTCCAAACAAATTTGGAAGGAGAAAAATCCTCTTGTTATGGCGGAAGGTGTTAGCATCAACAAGGTTGATTTGGTTCTAGAAGGAAGCCAAGGAGACATGGTCGAGTCTAATGGTCATCCTCACCCGGAAGAGGGGGAATTTGGGGATTCTGTTACCCATGTCTCAGACTCTTTAATAAAGGAGGTGTCTGTGGAGGTTGTCATTCCTATCCAAGGTGATGATATCAACCTCAAGGGTGTGAAGTTCAATGTGGAAGGAGCCTTGCATACTGCTTAGTCAGATAGTGATGCAATGGGGGAGGAATCCTCGCCTAGCAATCCTAAAAATTCAAAGGAGGAGGGATTTTCCTCTGTTCCTGACACCCAGTCTGGAAGTGGAGATGAAGATCCTATTGCTCATGATGGTCTGGATATTCTGGACCTGAATAGATCTCCCTGGACCACTCATATGGGGAAGAAGCACAAAAAACATAAGAAAAATCTTGTAACTCTTGGCTCTAAGGGTGTTATTACCCATAGTAAAGCCAATGAGGGATGTAAGGTTTGAAGCTTGAAGGCAAACCTTGGATCTCAAAAAAAAAAACCCCAGGAAGAATCTCAAAAAAAGATATTAGAGAAAGAGAAAGAAAAAAGGATATTGTGGATGGTAACCAACTGACCATCCAGGAAGTCTGTACATTGGTTAAGAAATGAAAGTCATTTGGTGTAATATAAGGGGGTTGAATGCCTCCCATAAGAAGGATACGCTTAGGAACTTGGTTAGGGATCATAAAAATGATATCATCCTTATTCTGGAGACCAAGATGGTGAAAGACAAGGTTGAAAAAATTAGAATCTTCAAAAATGGTTGTGTTGCTGGCTCTAGCTCTGATGGAGCCTCGGGTGGTATTGTTGTCTATTGGAATCAAAATAATATTAAAGGTAAAGTTTTAAATAATGATTTGAATTGTCTGAGCATTAAATTTATCCACATCAAGTCTAATTTTGAATGGGTTACTACTAATATCTATGCTCCTAACTCCAAAGCTGGTAGGGCTAAATATTGGAAGTTGGTTGAGAACCAAAGACTTTCTTTCAGTGATTCTCCCTCGCTGGTTATGGGAGATTTTAACTGTCCTCTGAAAGATAATGAGAAGTTTGGAGGGGTTGATAGCCAGAGTCAACTGGAGGGTAGAGTTGAGCTTATGGATTTTGTTAATAGACATGCTCTCATTGATATTGATCTCCAGGGTGTTAATTACACTTGGTCTAATAGAAGAGTTGTAGTGGACCTTATTCAGGTTTGTCTTGATCATGCCTTAATCTCTAGAAGCTGGTTCAACAGCTTTTGCTGCTCACTTTCCTCTCTCATGAAGGTTGGGTCTGATCACTTCCCTTTCTCTTTTTTTTTGATCTGATGAAGGTTAAGGGAAATCTCACCTTCATATTTGAGAAAATGTGGATTGATCACCTGGAGATTGAGCAGAGAATTAGGGATTGGTGGAATGTTAACATTCAGGGTTCTACTATGTTTAGGGTGTCTAAGAAAATCTAGCATATTAAACTGAATATTAAATCTTGGAGTAAGGAAGTGTTCAGTGACATCTTTAAAGCTAAGATTGATCTGAAAAAGGAGCTTAATGTTATTTAGGATACTATCCAGCAGATAGGAATGTCTAAAGACCTTAAGGATAGGGAGACGACTCTTTTGGCCAAAACTCATAACATCATTTCTAAAGAGGAAGTGTACTAGAGACAAAGGTCAAGATCACTTTGGCTGAAAGCTGGAGATAAGAAAACAAGGTTCTTCCACATGTCAGCCTCCAAACATAGGGATTCCAATAGAATTTCCAAACTCGGGTTGGATTCGGGTGTGGTAAGTAATGATAAGGATATTTCTTTGGCTATGGTTGACTTTTTTTCTTCCCTTCTATCTAAATATCATTCACTTTCGCTGGTTAACCCAGCCTTGCTTCTTGATTTTATCCCTTCCATTATGGATGATGTTACTAATAAGAAGTTGACTGCTATCCCCTCCTTAGAGGAAATTATGCTTGCTACTTTCTCTTTTGAGGGTGATAAGTTGTCGGGCCCAGATGGGTTTTCCTTGTTCTTTTTTCATAATTTTTGGCACGTTGTGGGCCAGGATATCTGCAATGTTGTCAAAGAATTCTTTGGGCCAAGAACTATGCTTAAAGAAATTAATGCTACTTTCATTTCCTTGATTCCCAAATCTCCTCGTGTTGATTCAGTTGATTCCTTTAGGCCAATCAATTTATGTAATTCAGTGTATAAAATATTTTCCAAGGTTCTCACTCTTAGATTGTTAGCTATCCTCCCCCATATCATTTCCCCTAGCAAAGTGGTTTTATTCATGGAAGGAAAATTCTTGATTCCATTATGAAGGTGCATGAAGTCATTCGTTCTACCCACTCCTCTAACAACTATGGTTTCCTATTGAAGCTCAATCTCTCAAAGGCTTATGACCGGGTGGACTGGGATTTTTCGATCAAGATTCTTTGATCTTTTTGTTTCTATGATAAATTCTTGTCGCTGGTTTCCCAACTTATTTGTACATCTATGGCTATGGTTTTTTCGAATTGGTCTTCTTCCCGATTCTTCAAACCTTCTAGGGGGCTCCGTCAAGGTGATCCCTTGTCCCCCATTCTCTTCGTTATTCTAGCGGAAGGTCTTGGTTGCTATTTTCAGATATTGGCAGCTGATGGGTCTTTAAAAGGCCTCACTCCTTCCTCTGCATCCAGGTCTTTCTCTCATGAGCAATTTGTGGATGACACTATTATTATGGGGTCTTCTACCATCTAGGAGGCCAGAATGATTAAACAAGCTCTCTCAATTTATTCTTAGGCTACTGGTCAAATTGTTAATTGGAATAAGAGCTCTCATTATTTCATTAATACGCTGGAGGAAAGACAACATAGAATAGCTAGAATTATTGGATGCAAAATTGGTGTTTTTCCTGCCACCTACCTTGGTCTACCTTTGGGATTAAAACCTCTTGACTCTTTTTGGGCTAGTATTGTGGACATATTCAATAGGAAATTAGCTGGTTGGAAGGGATCTCTGTTAAGTCAAGTGGGAAAACTTCAAATTTTGAAGGCTTCTCTGCAGAGTCTCCCAATCTATGCCCTTAGTTTGTTTAAAATCCTTGGTAAAGTGGCTGATATAACAGAGTCAATTCAGAGAAATTTTCTTTGGACATGGGTTGAAGAAAGAAATATATTGGTTTTAGTTACTTGGGACAAGGTCTACACTCTGAAGAAGTGGGGAGGCTTGGGGATCCTCCCTTTAAGAGTTACCAATCAAGCTCTCCTGGCTAAGAATATTTGGTGAATCTATAAAGAGCAAAAAGATGTGGTGAGTGAGATCCTTACAAATTGTATTTCACTATAAGCTTCACTCAATGTGTTATTTCTCTATGCTATCTCTTGAGTTTGACATTAATTCCATCTTATGGTCTCCTGCAATGTTGGGGAAATGCAACCACGGAGGCATACTTCAACTATCAAAAGATGCAAATACTTCCATTCGTCAGTTTTGTGGAAATGTCATAGGAGGTAGAACTTGGAGGATAAAATTACATTCACTACAAAAATTATGAATTCTTCGGAGTACTGGATACAAATACTAAGATTTTTTATCATCTAGGGAAGGTTACAGATTCACCTGTCTTGTTTAGTGTGATAGTTAGGCAGTTTCCACAAATATGTCTGACAAAGCACTTTGATCTCCTCTATGATATTCCTCTGGAAAATGACTACATCAACATTTTATTACATATTCAGTATGGTTCACTAGTGGATCGATACGCCCTTTGTTCAGGATCGCCAATCATGTTTAACATATGTAATTCATAATCTTTTGGATTGGACGAGGAATGGAACTCTGGTGGGAGGTGTCGCCACCTCAGGAAGTTTCTTTTCTCATTACGAAATGTATATTTTATTCAATCTTCTGCCTCTACTGCCTCCCCTCTAAATGATTTGTCCATCACCAAATCAATAGGCATCATCATCAACTCTCCCACCAATTAATTTTTATATCATAGTTTTGAATTGTAAGCAATTTTCATCACCATGGAAAATATGATGAAAAAAACCTAACCAATATAATTTTTAGGGTTTACCAGTATGAATTTTTTAGAGTTTTGATTAAGTAAAAATAGGTTTTACAAGGACCCAAAACCTTTAACAAAGAGTTTTAAAGTATTACATTAAAATTTCAAGTGAAACTGTGCCTTAGCACCAAGGAAATAAATCCTTAAAACAAAAGGTACGCATCCTAATAGTAGGAAAAACCCAAAAATAGACAGTCAAGGACCGCAAAAAGACAAGACACATAGGAAAGGCTAGCTAAATACACTTCATTAAATCCTGCACCTGGACCACCATGATCTGCATATGACCAACTAAGTTTTTGAGCTCTTCCAGCTCCTTATTATCCTTGGTGCCAGAATTTATAGTGCTTTCCCTAGTACCCTTTCATGGTCCCATGGTATCCTTCAGTTCTGTTCCTTCTTTTTCACCCTTTTCTTGTTCAATCTTATCCACCAGTATCTTTGCATCCTCTAAGTTGGCTTTAAGGCTAACCAGGCTTTGCTCCACTATCCTATGCATGGTGTCTTTAAGTTTGTCCACTCTGTTATGCAGCCCGTGAAGCTTACCTTTGAAATCCCCATTCATCACCCTGTCCTCTTTTTCCTTTAGTTTCTTTTCCATCTCATAGACCTTATCAACCAATTCAATATAAGCATCTGATTTTCCCACCACATCCTTCATCTCATTGATGCAGACTGCCATCGATTTGTCCGCAAAACTAATTTTCTTGATGAAGTTAACCTCACCTCCCATAATCTGCATTTGCTTTTTGATATTTCCAATATCATCATTCATTTTACCCATCATACAGGTAAAGTCTAGCAAACATTTCTTGTTATTATTAATCTCATTAACCCTGCTATTTTCCTTTTTAGTTTCCTCATTGATAGAATTTTCAGTGGCTTTGGTCCCCATAGTACCTTTGTTAATACTATTTACAATCTTCTTGGCATTCTGCAAGTTTTCCTCTGTCTTCTCCAGGGAGATAAGGTCATCACCCAGATTCTCGGTATCATCCTCCATCTTTCCATATTCCTCTTTTTCTTCCCCAGTATTTCCCCCTATCTTCTCCTTCTTCATATCCTCATCATCCTGAAATGAGAGAATAATTCTCCTCTTATTGGTGTTTTTCCCCTTTTTATTCTTCTTATTTTTGCTGCTACTGAGCTCCCCACATTTCCTCTTTCTACCCTCTTTTTTCTTATTCTCGTCATACTCATCATCATCTATCTCCTTTTCCATTTCAGATTCCTCCACAACCTCCTTCTTCAAATTTTTCTTAGAAGGTGAGACTTTAAATTTTTCCTTCTTAGGTGTTTGGAGCATCTCCTCTTCATCCTTTGTTTCCTCATCATACATATTTTCTTCCTCCTCTCCTTCAGTATACTCGTCATCCCTAACATTAACCTTCATAAGGGGTTTCTCCACTTTCTTTATTTTGAGAAGGTCAAACACTAGAAGTATAAGGCCCTGGTGTGAGGCATGGTCACCTATCAGATCCTTCTGAAGACTAGTAATGGTGAAATCAAGAGAACTCAAAAAGTAAAAAGGGAGACTAATTTTTACATTATTCCTAAAATGATTTAACAACATAAAATGATGATGGCATATAGCACATACCTCCATGACCGAGAAATGCATTTGGGATTGTGGTAGGAAGTATCCTCCTTCACGAGTCTCATCTTTTCCTTTTCCGTGACCAAGAATTTCTCGGGTGCTTTGTCAGAGATGCTCCTATTTTTGTAAAACTTTAACCCTTCCATGCTTATGCTTGTGGCTTCTACTATGATTTCCTTCGTTACCTCCATAAGCTGTTTCTCCAGAAGCACCTTCCCATTCTTCCAAGTTTTAAAAAACTGGCTGGAAACGGAAGGGTTTCTTCCATGCAACCTTTCCATAAAAACCATCATCCCACCTTTCTTCGGGATACTCCACACCTTCTTATTTTGTTTCCACTCTTCACAACTCACTAGTTCGAAATGCTTCTTACTCCCTCCCATGTTTTCTCTTTGAAAATTATTTGTTTCCCTATAGGAACTACAAATGTCATTGTGATTAGAACTAGTAGCTCTTGACTTTTCCAAAATAACCCACAATCCATGCCAAATCAAGAGCGTAGTCACAAGGATATTGTACTTCACCAAAATAAAGAAATTATGAAACCTCACTTCATAATCAAAGCTCTAAATTAAAATTACCATTTAAAACCCTTTTTTTCCTACTCCGTAAACGATCACTTTTTATTAATGATTTCACCTCTAAAAGCATATCATCACTGTCAGTCCATTGCATCATAACCTCCGGCTTACATGCCACATTAGCTTCCCAGTCAACAAGTGCATTGGGCTCTCTAAAATTGTGTGTGATGATGCACTGCTCCAATGATCTCATTAAGATTTTTTCCATATGCATAACATTGTGAATAGACCATGAGGCTGTAAAATCATTATTTAGACACTTTACAATGTTTAAAGAGTTTCTTCTAGCCAAATACTTTTACACCCCTTCTCCTTTTCCATATCTAATCCATGTAGGGCTGCATTAGCCTCAACAACATGATTGGTTTGAAAACCTAAAGGTATAGCTCTTATTCCTTTACAAACCCCATGCCCGTCTCTTATCACCATACCACATCTGGAACAACCCAGGTTCCCTTTCAAAGCACCATCGAAGTTGAATTTCATCCAAGCCCTAGGAGGGAAATCCCATCTTGCTTCATCTCTCATAGAACCTTTCTTGTACTTACTAATGTTACCTTTTATTTTCCAATTATTAAATAAAATAATGTCCCCCATATTTGAAAGTTCAATCAAGTTACCTATTAAAAAAAGGTTCTCCAACACAGCCCTTTTGATCTTATGGAAGACCACCTTCTCATTGGAGACCTTATTTATGAAGATCGATTATTTCTTTCTTTCCAAACCCCCCCAGCATAAATAGGGTAATATGAGATTCTAGACTTTGATCACAGTTTCATTCCCTGAGGGAGGAATCGAGGAGATGTAAAAACTTTGTAAATCCTCAGGGAAAACCCACTCAACATTAACAAGTTTAAAGCATTTATCCCATATCTTGCACACATAAGGAAACTAGATAGTCATGTGATTAAGAATTTCCTCATCCTTATTGCATAAACAACATCTATTAACCATAGTAATACCTCTTCTTCTCAAGTTGTCAGTTGTGAGAACCTTGTTTTGAAGCATGATCCTGAAGAAAACATTAACTTTAGGAGTAAGACCTTTAATCCATGATTTGGCCCAAAAATGCTCATTTTGATGCTCAAAATCATGATGATACAAAGAAGAAATAGAGAAGTTCCCATTAGGACTGTACTTCCAGATGAGTCTGTCTTCTTCCTTAATCAAAGTAATAGAGTTCAGGGTTTTATTAAGTTGTCCCAGAGACTGATCAACAATAGAGAAGTCAAACCAGTGACCCCCACCCAGTAGTCAAAAAATTTGATACCAAACCTCAACTTACATTATCCCTCAAAAATCTTCCATTCGGGGATCTCCTTCAAAGGGCAATTCATCAACCAGTCCTCATCCCAAAACTGTGTTGTCCTTCCATTCCCCACTTTCCATTTAAATCCCTTTCTTATGATCTCCTTATTTCTCAAAATATTTCTCCATATAAAGGAAAAACCCAGAAATAGTATCATTACTAAGAAAGCTAACCAGAGTAGGACACTCCTTGTCGTACTTATTTTCCCATATTGAAGTCCATTCACCTTTTAACTTGTAGTATTTCCATATTATTTTAACAAGAAGGTGGTCTTTTAGGTTTCTAATTCTATGGAGACCTAAACCACCTTTATTCACTGGTCTGCAAACCTTTTCCTAAGCAATAAGAGCTATCCTTTTTTTTTTTTTTTTCCCATCCCAGTCCACATGAAGGTTTTCTGGATTTTCTCAATAGGCTCTCCATATTTTATAGGAATTTTGAAAATGCTAAGTACATAAAGTGATAAACCTTGAAGAGTAGATCTAAGGATCTAAATCTTACCTTCCTGAATCAACAACATTCCCTTCCATCCAGCTAATTTTTGTGAAATCTATCTACCAACGAGCTCCAAAAAGAATCAAGAGGCTCCAATCATAGAGGAAGACTGAGGTAAGTCCCAGGTAAAGACTCCATCTCACATCCCATAATCTTCTTAATTCTCAATTGTCTTTTTTTAGGAACATTGAAGAAGAACACAAAAAATTTCCCCCAGTTAAGGATCTGACCAGAAGCTATCCCATAGCTATCCAAAGACTTTTTAATATATTTAGCATTTTTAATTGAAGCTTCCCCCATAACAACCGAATCATCCACAAATTGCTGGTGGGAACAAACCTGAATGGCCAATGAAGGATTCAGGCCCTTAAAATCCCCTTTCTGGACCAGATTCTCAATGTATCTACCAAAGAACTCAGCCATAATAACAAAGAGGACCAGAGATAAGGGGTCACCTTGCCTTAAACCCTTAGTAGATTTTTGAAAAAGGGGTAGGAGAGTCATTAACTAGAACTGAAAAAGTTGCCGACGAGATCAACTAATAGATAAGATCTATACCTCTATTGTTGAAGCAAAAAGCCTTCAGCACCTTTTTAAGAAACTCCCAGTCTACCCTATCATAGGCTTTGGATAGTTCCAATTTCAAAAAGAAAATAGGTCCCTTTTTGACTTGACCAAAGAATGCAGATTTTCATGAACTGATATAATAGAATCTAAAATCTGCCTTCCTTGGAAAAATCCTTTCTGCTGCCAGGATATGAGAGAAGGTAGGATAGTAAGAATCCTAGTAGTCAACACCTTTGAAATGATATTGTAAGCAGTGTTACATAAGCGTATCAGTTTAAACTAATCCATGATCTTATCCGCCCCTTGTTTTTTAGGGATAAGATAAATGGAAGTGTCATTCAGTTCTTTCAAAAGTTTCTTAGATCCAAAGAATTCCTTCACAGCACTCATAACATCCTTTTCAATTACAGACCATTATTTATGGAAGAAAAACAGGGAAACTCATCAGGCCCAGGGGCCTTGTCCCCTTCAAAAGAAAAGAAAACCATTTTTATTTCAGCATTGGAGGGGATAGCAGTGAGATTATCATTCTGATTCTCATTTAAGATGGTCAGGATGTAGTCCAAGAAATCCCTTTGGGCTTCCTGGTGGAGAAGGTGTTGAAAAAAATATTCTACCTCCATTCTGATAGCATTTTAATCATCAGATCTCATACCATTTATGATCAAATTAGGGATTTTGTTCACCAATCTATTCTGAAGAGTAGTCATGAAAAATTATTTGGAGTTCCTGTCCCCCTCCTCCAAAAAAATCTTTCATGATCTTTGTCTCCAGAAGGTCTCTTCTTTAGATATGATATCATGATACTCCACTAGTTTCTCATTTTCCTTTTCTCTAGATATCTTATCATATCCCTCCTGCTATATGCTATCCTGAATAGACTTCAACTCTTAACATTAGTGTGCATAAATTTATGAAATTGATTGTATAAGATTTACTAGCAGTCACATGCTTTTGTAGCCACTTAGATTTTTAAAAATGTGAAATGATCATTAATTATTAATAGAAAATTAGATTGTTAATAGAAAATTAGATTGTTAATAAAAAAATATTTAATATTTCTTGATGTCAAGTATACCATTCTATTTAATCAACAAACCATGTTTAATCTACAGATGATTATATATACATAAGAATGTATTTACTTACTCTAAATAATGTAACCTTCTTTTTTTTACCATTCTAATGCTTTATCACTCTAATGCATTCAAAAAAAGAGTGGAAGAATAGTTAAAGATAAACATATATTAATTTTTGTAATTTGGTCTCCTTAAAATACTATTAATTCAAAATTGAAAATAATAAACCGGGGAAAAATAATTCATATGACGAAAATAACCATAATAACCTCGGTGTAAGACAAATAATACAATAGGAGAAAAATATTATATTTTTGATATCAACAATTGTAGCATCGAGTAAATTGACACATCCAAAGACATCTCTCTGAGTAGAGTATACTAACAAGGTATCAAATAGTTTAAGTAGATTATATTGGCAAGGTGTCAAATAGTTGAAATATATGCAAGTATCCAATAGTTTTAGCTTAAAGAAAGAAGAAAACTCATATTAAAATCAAAGGCAGGTAAATGATAAAAAACATGGTTAAAGAGATTTAAAAAAAAAACAAAAAAAACCTATCAACTAAATTAATTGAAAAAAACTAATCTAAATTAGTAACAAATCTAACCTAAATTAATAATCTAAATTAACAATAAAACTTAATCTAAATTAAAACAAAACCAATCTAAATTATAAATTGTTATAAATTAAAATTCAAATCTAACCAATCAACAAAACTAATACCAAATCTAAAAATTAAAATAAATTCTAAATCTAAGATTGTTCCATTATGGATGCATCATTCGTGGCTTAATCCAAATCCAACTTGATCTCTACTTGCAGAACCCAGGTGAAATCGAAATTACCAAATTAATTAAGAATCGCCAACCAAATTTATATTGGAAAAGATACAATAGTATATACAAATATATTGTAAGAAGATAAATAGATCGAACATTTAGAATATATTTCAAGCACAAGTAAACTAAGCTTTGAAATGTTTCATGAAGTATCAAATCTCTGTACTCCCATAAACTTGTAACATGAAAAGTCGGTCTTCAACATCTCACACACTTGGAAATATTAGTTTTCTCCGTTTTATGCAGGTTAAAAGAAAGATTAGAGAATAAATCACATGTAAACCAAAATACCATAAAGCTAGGAATTAAAATTTGTAATAGCCAGGATCAAGTAAACTTAACTCATAATAGTACTTTCTAAAATATTAATATTTTTCATGGAAATTTGTGCAAAATGATCTGCACAATCGGAAAAAAAAATATCAGTCAAGGGCTGACAATTTTCTGGCAAAAAAATTAATTTTCAGGGAACAAAGCTCCCACAAATAGCCTATCGGCTAAATTAATATCAATATTTTGCATCAAAATTCATATTTCATCTTAGAATCAAATTGACCTAGATATCAAGAAAAACTTGATATTAATAAATATTATATAATGAAATCCAGATTGCTTGGATCATTTTAATTGTTTCTTGATTTCCTTTAAATAACCAGAAGACACTATAGAGAATTGATCAACAAAGACCATGACAACACTAAAGAGGTCCACTCTAGCTTCTAGTTATCATAAAATACATATTTTATGATAATGTAACATTTCATGTCAATTGTCCCTAGTAACAAGCATATTTGGATTTGAAATGTTTTCTATATTGCAGGAGTTTGACTGAAAATAGCTGAACAATAGATACATATATTTGTTCTATGATAAAATTCCAGCCTATTACCAAAGGGAAATAATAAAGAGTTGATATTGAATGATTAAGAGGTGATTAGAGTTATATTTGATACACATTAACATACATTTAACTATACTATCAGTGTAATAAGTTAATAATATTACTATAATAATGTCCTATTACAATAATATTAACTAAAAATATTAAACTTTTCTGATTTTTGCTAAAATGGGTGGGGAACGACATAGGATTGAACCAGAAAAGATTGAGGAAGAATTTTCCTCAGACCCTATGGTGATGTACTTCTGTAAATAGGGATGGATTCTTCCTTTCATGAAGAATCTGACGGGCCATGATGAGATTATCTCCAGACACTTTGTAAAGACTTGGAACGAAAGAAAAGTTACCATTAATGGGATAATGTTTGAGATTAATGAAGAAGTCCTATGCAAAGCCACGAGGATTCCTACCACAGGCCGCAAAAGGTAGAAAACCACAAAAATGCAAACCAAAACCAAATTCCTCTAGTTTTTCACCAATGAAGACAAGTCGGTGTCCAAGAATGGTGGATATGCACTGCGGACCTACCTGAGTTTTGGCCTAAGATGTGCAAGCTGATTATGAAGTATTTCACTCTTGAGGGCCATTTCTGTATGTTTTATACTACCACCTTATGTTTTTAAACCACCTAAGGCATAAGATTTTGATTTCTTTACCATTTTACCTTTACATGCTTTAGAGTCCAATGTCGTTGATGTGAATAAGTCTATTTCTCTGGGGAAAGAACCAGTTTATCTCCACCAGGGGCTTATTTTTTGCATTTATAACTTTCATTGTGCCCTATGCCCTCCTCCTACTGTTAAAATCACTCAAGCTATCCAGCAACCTCTATCACCCTCGGTCTCCCTCAACCAGGGTTTTCCCATCCCTTCGAGCTCTATAGGCTACTCAACCCTGGTTGCTAGCCACAGGTCCTCTGAAACCCACCCCACCCCTACCTCTTGGGCTGGGTCCAAACATGACATTACTCCGGATGACACTTCTCAGCGACCCTCCAAAAGATGTAAAAGGATCTTCATTAGTTCAAAGAGTGTCCTTAGGTTACCAACCTTCAACCCAACACTACTCGTCGCTCCTCCCGTCTTGCCAAAGAAAAGGGAAAAAGAGAATGGAAAGAATTGCTCAACTAGGAGGATGCCTCTGTGTGTTCGCCCAACAGGGAAGAAGATAAAAATGGCTTTGATCAAGAAGAGGAAAAGGACACGCACACTACTGGTACTGAAGTGGGGAAAGAGGACATTGCCCCCACTATTGAGACTAGGGATGAGGACACCAAAATTGCTCTGAGTGGCGGCTTGGTGGGAAAGATCAAGTATCAGATTGCGAATTCGGAGGACATGGTGACAAAGCTTAACAGGGACATGGCTAATACAAATAGAAGGCTAGTGGATGTTAGTAAATTTTCCCTCAAGGTCATGCATGCCTCCTCTACTATGCTATGTCTACTTAATGAAAAGGCTTCTGTTGGGAAGGAGTGACCTATGGAAGGAAACTGTGACTTCTTCAAATTTCTGAATGAGGAGTGGGTTGACTTGTTGCTGTCTAAGTGCTTATGGGATGGAAAATGATTCTATTGCTGGACCAGGGAGGTGTTGTGGACTGTGACTCTGCTGACCCTAAGCCCTATGTTTGGGCTAGTTTTTTTTTAAATTTCAATTATAAGTTTTATACTTTTAATATGGTTAATGGCCCCGTGAGGCATGGTTTATGTTTTGTGCTGCTAAAATTTGATATTATCCGTCTGAGAGGTTTTGATACTTTACATTCGTATTGGTTTAGTCTTATCATTTTGGTTTTTGATAGAGGTAGAAGGTTATATGATATATTGCTGCTCTCTAGGCTAGATTAATATGATGTTAATTATGTTCTAGTTAGCTTTTTATGTACCTTGGGCCAGCACCCTCTTGCTGCTGCTTAATTCAAAAACTAAAAAATATTAACTAGCAAAACATAGTGTACATTGAACTATAATATTAATTATGATTAATAAGAGGACACTAGTGTAGCTTTTCTAACTATAATATCTGACAAAATTCCTTGTACCATTATGATATGATGCATGTCCATACCCTTTTCCAAAGCTCCAATTTTGATTCAAGAAGGGAGGACATTGTGAAAGAATTTGGCTTTATACCTCTAGGTATAATTTAACTGAAAGTTTCTATAGCCTTTTCAAGAAATCCATTTTTTGCAAATCTTGCAATAATTACATTCCATAAAATGATACCTCTTAGAGGCATTCTGGAGAAAAGTACACATCCTTTGTGCTTCCACATTTTGCATACATATTTGCCAAAGCATTTCCACCTTCTAGTATGCCAAAGCATTTCCAACCATGGTGTTTGACAAAATCCCAATTTCCATTATGCTTTCATGGATGTCCATACATGTCAATACTTTGTTCTAAAACTCGCATTTTATCACAGGTAGGTCGGATGCTAGTAAAGGTTGCTAAATTAGGCTTTACACCTACTTTCATTTGCTTGAGAGTTTCTAAAGCCTTTTCAAAAAATCCATTCTATACATATCCTACAATCATTTCAATCCATAGGACCATATTTTTCTCAGGGATATTGTCATTGGTAACATTATGAAAATATCCTAGGTAACAACCTCGAGAATTCAGCCAAGATACAATCAAGGAAATCTTTAGGTTGACTATCTTTATTAATATAGATTAGTTCTAAATAGTGTAGAAACATGCAATGGGCTTCTAATATGTCTTGATCGATCCATTAATGAACTTTGAGGTAGAATACTTGTAGAATTAAGATATTTACATCACAAACAAAAAATTGTGTTTCTTTTAAGTTCATTTTTCATAGTGGATCCTCTATAATAGATCTTCAATTAAATTTCACCTTGAATTTTCTATCGGCTGATAGGCTTTATATTGTTTTATCTTCTACAAGCTCACACTTGTTGATCAAGAAAACAAAAAAAAAAGATTTATAGTTAGAAATACAATATTTTTTAATGTGATTCCATGCATTTGAATGCTACTTTTATTTTGGAGGACCTACGAAAAAATAAGGTAGGACAGTATTGTAACTTTAACTCATCCAAAATAGATGCTATTATGTACAAGACTATCTTCTATAATGATAGATATTTGTAGACTGACACTTTTATACAATTCCTTTTATCATGTAAAGCTTCATTTATGATTTCAAATTGAACACCTATCACTGTTGCACCTCCTTTGAGTGCAAGTGCTAGTATACACGTATTTTAGGATTACGCAATTACACAAGTAGGCACCAAACTTTTTACAAGAAAACATTAACTACGTTTCCCCATTTCTTATCACGTTTTGAACAAATCGTCTTCAAAATTTTAGTCGTGGATGAAAGCGTTGATTGGCCGTTAATTCTCGGTAACACACTTTAAACAAGTAGCTGCTACGAATCTTCCCTTTCCAGACTTATTTTATAGAAAGACACCACCCACTTTGAACCGAAATGTTCATTTTTGCCCGGCTTACGTATATTTGACGTCATCACATATCATGATGTTACCATGACATAGCTTGCATTTCGGCAGCTACGATGACACCGCCATGCAATTGCATACTCAATCGTCGGGGGAGGTTGTGATCCTTTCACATTGGGCGGACCTCTCATTATAAGTTTTCATCCTTACAAATTGGGCACATTTTTTCTTAATCCCCATTGAAGTACATATATCTCATTATTTGTAAAGAAAAAGTTTGGAATTTTGGTGAAGGATGAATAACATGAAGATGTCTCATTATAATTTTGGTAGAAATGGATTTGAGAGAGCCAATGTATGACATTCTAGATTGCTCAAACTTTGATTTTCTTCACTTTCAATCTCTATCTATTCACTATTAGTCATTGACACCATGCAAATTTGAAGGTGTGTTCCTAACCATAGGAACATTTGTGTAATTGCATCATTTTCTATTCTTATTATATACAACAAAGGACCCTCCTTCCAACAGTTGTTTTTAATAAAATAAATCTTATGAATGTTGCGGGGAAATCCAAATATTGTATTAATTTATTTCAATGTATTTTGTTTGTTTTAAAAGATTGCCCATTTCATTAGATCGGGAATGTTCATATACATTTGATAAAAATAAATTCACGTGTCTTTTAAATCATCTATATTTTTTCAATTAGATGATTATTTTTTATTAAAGGAAAACTAGTTTTAGAGGAACTAGAAACCCAAGTTACAAAAACATCACCAAAGATAAGCAGAAACATAGCTCAACCAAATGTTATCCAATCACTAAACATATGTAAACCAAACAGACCAAAAACAATAGAACAACGTCCTACCACAACCTACAAACTTTTAACTAGATTTTCATTCTTACACAAATTCTTCGTTTATACTCCTAACCTTATTGATAGTACTATCAATTAGGGTGATCCCCTTATCCTTACTCCTTAATCTTATAGTAGGCCTAGGTAAAGTGACCTTGTCCATCTTTTCGGTGACATTAGCTACATCCCCAGCTAACCTCATATCCTTGTGATGAGCTTTTTTGGTCGACTTGACACTAATTGAAGGGGAAGAAGGAGAACCTTTAGTTAGGGTGTGTACCACCTCTACCTAATCATTTAATTTCATCTGGCCTTTAGTAGAGTTATCCATAGTAGTCTCACTCACTACAACTGCATTAATTTTCTCTGCCTTAATTAGATGATTGTTGATATAATTTTTGTATGACATTTTAAAGCTAAAAGTATATCATCTATTTTTTTTATTAGATGGTCGTTAATATAGTTTTCCCTTAATGAAAGCATATGACATTTAAGGTGCGTGATTATAAACTATTAGGTTTTATCTCCTTTTAATTGCTATGAACAAGGAATTAATCAACGAAGTCTTGAACCTTAATTCAAAGACAAACATTAAGATTGACTTTGATGCATTGTGCTGAGAATTTGGAAGGGATAGATACGACTACAAAGTCAAATTGTTCAAATCACAATGGAAAGGTCAAAATGGAGAAAGATAAATTGTGAAAGATGAAATGGAGCCTTTCAATAAAGATAAATTTGATGGGTGTTTTGGAATGATATACTTACCAGTATGTCAGGTGTTGGGAATTGATTATAAACCATAAATATTAGTTCACTTGATGGTGTCGGCAACTGATATTCAACATCAATATACTAGCGTAAATTTTTATTTGCATCTTTCATTTCTAGGGTAATCCACGAAGAATTGACGTCTCTGAAGCTTATGAAGGATCTCATATTTTAAGTGGCATTTCACGCTATGCAATATTCTATTATATAATGGAAAAGGTATTTGGGATTAAGCTCTCCAGTTGAAGACTTTGGTATCAGAAAGGAAAAATGGAAATTGTAACAACAACGACGTATTTCAAAATTACATATAAGAAATGAAAATATACACATGAGTGCACCCCCGCCCTTGCACACTCATGCACACATATGTATGTATGTATGTATGTATATACATTTATATGTATCTATATACATATACATATACATATATATATATTTATACATATGCATATGTGTATATATAATCACGGATAAATAATATTAATTTAAAATATTTTAGACATGTCAAAATAATTTTTTTTATATTAAATATAAGGAGTTCAAAGTTACAAAAAAGGAATCGCAGAGTATCAATACATAATTACAAGAGGCCAAGCCTCCACCAGAGAAAACCAACTAATTAGTACAAAATATCAAAAAGAGAGACAATCCTAGCAGCTAGTGGAGCACATCTTCAAAAGTATCAACCCAGGCAGTCCAGCCCAAAGAGCCTTCCATCCAAACTATTCTTTTCTGTTCCTAGATCTGCTTAAGCATATAGATCATGTCCCCGGTAGTACCATGGTTATTTCTTCTGATTTCCTTGCTGAGAAGGTTAATGGTGTGATTGAAAGTCTGAATGTTGTCCATGTGCAGTTTCCAGAAGTAC